>JAAEAF010001165.1:0-208892 GCA_011037195.1 Triatoma infestans | reverse complement strand
AGAAATTGACAACAGTGAATCACGGCAAGATGATGCGGAATTGCGGGCAAATATAGATTTGCAATAAACTACAACTTTCTACTAATACTCATAGCGTATGTAATTTGCCGTGCACTGACGCTTCCTACCGTAAGAGATGAACTGATTCAAAATTCTAAGTACGATATTTAAGAAGGAGGGGTAATTGACCAGTACGAAAGGTGCATATTCGCACTATCTATTGGCGTCTTTCAGAAATTAAGCACGCGTAAAGCGGGTCGCATACACTGCTCCTTCCTTTTAAAAATAAGTATGTATAAGTATAAGTTGATATATTAACATATATATATATATATATATAAAGAACCAAACATTCTCCCCCCCGGGAAGTTGGGGAATAACACAAAGGAAGATAGAAAAGGATAAATATGTACAAAAAGAAAAGGATATAAAATAAAAATGAGTAATTCTACTGAAAGGGAGCGGGCATATTTTTACCAGCGGTCTCCTATAGGAGCCCTTTGCAGTTCTTACAGTAACCACTCGTGTTATATTGTCTAGTCCGGGGTGTACCTCCTCTATTATACCGAGGGGCCATGTCATGGGGCGCGAGTGTTCATTTCTAATGAGCACAATCGTGCCCTTTTTTACTGCAGGCGAATTGGCGGTCCATTTTTGGCGAGCTTGTAAAGAGTGTAAATATTCTACATGCCAGCGCTCCAAAAATCTTGGACCATTCTGTCTAGAAGCTGGAATCTTGACAGGCGACTTAAGCGAATTTCTGTTATGGGAGCGGAGGGTAATCCGGTCAAGTTATGCTGTAGAAGAAAGTGAGCGGGGGTTAGAGCGGAAGGTTCTGAAGGATCTAAGCTAAGGGCTGATAAAGGTCTGGAATTCAACAGAGCTTCAACCTGGGTAAGGATCGTGTTAAACTCTTCGTAGGACAGAACTTGCTGGCCAATGACCTTTTTTAAGTGAGTTTTTACACTTTTTATGTTGGCCTCCCATATTCCTCCAAAATGTGGTGCAGAAGGGGGATTAAGCTTCCAATGAATACCTCGAGTGGAGAGCTCAGAATTCAAGGCGTCATTGTAGGCCTTTCCTTGTATAAGCGTATATAACTCTTCAAGCTTAGCTTTGGCCCCAATAAAGTTGGTCCCACAGTCAGAGTAAATAACATGACACGGACCGCGGCGGGCAACGAATCTCTTAAAAGCGTCCAGAAAAGTTGGAGTTGACAAATTCGAGGCCAGCTCCAAGTGTACCGCTTTTACACTTAAGCACACAAACAGACATACATATGCCTTTTGGGGGCGTACCCCTCTTCGCCTACTCATGGATATTAAGAAAGGACCAGCATAATCAACTCCTGTATTCATGAATGGTTTAGCTTGCTGCACTCGAGCAGCAGGCAGGGAACCCATAAGCGGGGCACACGGTTGTGGTTTAAATTTAAAACAAAAATTACAACTATTCAAGTCGACAATCCTAACGGCGTTCCGACCTCCTAATATCCTATATTTTTGACGGAGAATGGAAAGAACCAAGTTAGGGCCTGTATGCATATTAGCTTTATGAACATGCTCAATTAATAAATGCACAAAGTGATCCCTTTTAGGAAGAAGTAAAGGATGTTTTACATCATAGGCTAATGAGGAATTAGAGAGCCTACCCCCCACCCTTAGCAGACCATCCTTTAAGAAAGGGTTCAATTTTTGGATAGTCGCGAACAAAGTTTTAAGAGCTGATATTCTCAATCTCAGTAGAGAAGTGTATTTTCTGGACTAATTTGATCAGCTCTAATTCTGCCTGCTCAAGGGAAGCAGCGTTAAGGAGCGGTTTTCGGCTAGCTATTTTCTTACAAAATACTAAAACGTAAACCATAGCTCTTCGCAGCTTAACAAAGCTAGAGAATCTATCAATAAAGTTGCTGAATAAATTTTTTCCATCGCGGGCAGTGACGAGAACTTTCACCTTTCGTTCAGGCAGATCCATATCCTTTAATTTAATATGCGGGGCGGGCCAAGTAGAGCTATCTTTGGTAGAGCCACGATGGACCTTGAAACCAAAGCTCATTCGTTTGTAGCTGACTAGGTGTTAAGCCTCTAGAAACATAGTCGGCGGGGTTTTCCATCCCTTTGACATGTGACCAGTAATCAGGAGCCAAAATTTCCTGAATAATAGATACCCTATTTGCCACAAAAGTGGACCACTTTGCGGGGTGAGAGTGGAGCCAGTGTAAAACGACTTCAGAGTCAGAGAAAGCGAGAATTCTGTTTAAGTTAACCCTAGGGGATAAAGTGTTTATCAGCAGGCGTATTAAGCGTGCGAGGAGTACAGCTGCGCACAATTCAAGGCGGGGTATGGAAACTACTTTCATAGGTGCGATTTTAGATTTTGCGCATAGCAGCGTAACTTGTACAGTATCATTTACAGAGCAGGTTCTAATGTAGGTTACTGCCCCGTATCCTTTCTCTGAAGCGTCTGCGAAACCGATCAGGTCTATTTGAGAGGAAGAGTAAATTGACAAATGGCGGGGAATATAAATTTTACCAAGCAACGGTATTTGGTCTTTGAACTCATCCCACACTCTCATTAATTTTGCTGGGGGTGCGTCGTCCCAATCTAGCTTTAATTGCCACATTTCCTTAATTAGTAACTTAGCTTTGAAAGTTACAGGCGCCAACAGCCCGAGAGGGTCAAATATTCTAGCGAGTGCGGATAGAACATTCCTTTTCGTGCACTCCCCTTGGGGAATTTGGACTTTGAATGAAAGGGAATCATTATTCGCCGTCCACTGTAGCCCTAGAATTTTTATGCAAGATTCAAACTGAAACCCGACTGGGTGCGGGTATTGATCCACTTCGGGGATGTTTCTTAGCAAGGCATCCGAATTACTAGACCATTTCACCAGTTCGAAACAGCCTGCACTGAACAGCTTCCTGAGTTGGCCATAAAGCTCCAATGCCGTTTCCTCAGTTTCGACACTTGTGACTAAATCGTTCATGAATAGATCGCGATTACTAACTTCCGCGGCCATAGGGAATTTCCGGCCTTCATCTGCGATCAGCTGCTTTATTACCCTTAAAGCCAAAAAGGGCGCTGGTCGTACCCCGAACGTTACTGTATTTAAAGTCCAAGAATGGAGTTCCTCTTGCGGGGAGAAACGCCATAAAATTTTCTGTGTAGCTCTGTCTTCAGGATTTACATCAATTTGCCGATACATTTGTCTTATATCAGCAGTAATGGCAGTTGGGAAGAGACGAAAACCTATTAAGTTCACCATAAGATCCGGTTGTAATTTGGGACCTGTGTGCTGGATATCATTTAGAGATAAGCTGTTTATCGCTTTGGCACTAGCGTCAAAGACAACTCGTAGGCGAGTTGTAGCGCTCTCAGAGCGTATTACCGCTAGATGCGGTAGGTAATAACCTTCGATTACCAAACCGGAAGGAGTCATATGTCCTTTCAGCTCATAGTCTTTCATGAAATTGAGATATTCCTGCTTGAGGGCGGAGTTGGAAGCGAGAGTAGAAAGAGGCTGTTTAAAAGGGAGCGAGACTGAGTATCGACCACTAGGAGCTCGATTAACGGTTTCGGAGAACATTCTCTCACATTCGTCATCACTTGAATCTGCTGAATTAGATTTAGGGAGATCTTCTAATTCCCAGAATTTATGAACCAACTCCTCAAGCGGAGACTGGTCCGAAATACAACACATAGCGTAGTTCTCCTGAACACAATTAGGGGGTTCAGATCCACCTACTTTACCCATAACAACAAGCCCGAGTTCGGTTTGGATGGCGGATAAAGAAGTGTGCGAAGAACTTATTACATTGTTCATCAATAGACGGGTGAATATTCCGGCTCCCAACAGGATGTCAACTTCTTCAGATCCTTTTACATTGACATCTGCCAAAGGTAAATGATTAAATTCATGCAGACGAGAGGAAAGTGTTTCATAAGTGGGAATAGCATCTGCAATTCTATTTATTATTAGCGGGCGAATTGTGAATTTTTTATTCGAATCGAATCGCGAGGAAAATGTTAGAAGCGAAGAGAATGGCAAATTCTGTTTAACCGTTCCTATCTCACTTACTGAGGAATGTAATCGTGTTTTAGAGAGTCCCAGTTTCTTAAAAAGTTTGCGGGTAATAAAATCAGATTGAGTTCCTGACTCTAGGAGAGCTCTGACTCTATGAGAATTTCCCCATCTATCAAATACATTGATAGTGGCGGTAGATAAGATTACAGTGCCCTTACTCGGGCCCTCAAAAGGCTTATTTTCAGTCTCTGAGGCGCAACAAGCTGCGGATACCTCAGGGGGGGGTTTATTCTTAGGGCTATCAACCTCAGGCTTCTCGGGCGGGCGTAATTTCCTATTTTGTGCGGGTAGCGAAAAGTGTAAAATTGAATGGTGTCGCTTACCACATACAGCGCAAGAGTTCTTAGACTTACATAAGCGAGAAGTATGATGCTGGGATAAGCAATTAATGCATAAATTCTTTTCCCTGGCTAATTTATATCTTTGTTCGGGAGTAAGATCTTTGAAACTTTTACAGTGATAAGCTTGGTGTTGATTTAGTGAACAAATTCTGCATAGCGGAATATTAATATTACTTTTACTGGCAACAAATGAGTGCGAAGTTTTAGTTTTATGTGCGGGCGATAATACTTTTCCATACCTAGAAAGAATTTTATTTTGTTCTTTTACAAAAGTAAGAAGAAGATCATAAGTAGGTATAGCTTGAGTGCGAGCAGACATCTCGAAACCTCTGACTGTTTCGGGATCGAGTTTAGATAAGGCGATATGAAAGATGATGAAATCAGTGAGGTTTTCTATTTCTAAAGCTTTAAGAGCCTCATATGAGAAGAAAATTGTTGTAAGAATTCATCTAACCCTGAAGCCGATTCATTCAAGAGTGGCTTAAAACTCAAAATTTGTTTCAAGTAATGCTATGCTAAATTCCTTTTATCCTGGAACCTATCTGCTAAGGTTTCCCAGATCAATATTTAATTTTCCTCAGAGGGCTGAAAACCAGAGACAAGCGTGAGCGCTTTCTTGGTCAGCTTACCTAGCAGATATCTTAATTTTTCAGTTTGAGTCAGGCCCGTGTTATTATGAATTGCCTTAAAGGCATGATAAAACACTGGCCATTCATTTATTTCACCTGAAAACCAAGGTAATTCCAATGTGGAAGCTTTTCTTTTAGCTGTGGAACTTTATTTGCACTACTACCAATTTTTAACGTATCCGCTTCGTATACGATATAACAATACAGTTCATCTACTGTGTTCAGAATTTGTAAATTCACTTTTTCAGATGGGTTGATTTCCTGTTTGAGCGTCCCTATTTCCTTAGCTACTGAGTTTAATTCCCCCATTGTTTTTTCCAACGTTTTAATCCTGATATTGAAATTTGCCTGATTTTGCGGGTTGTCAATATTTCTAGCATCATCGTATAGGCGTTGTACGCGTTGAAATAAAGTATTTTGTTCCGCTTCTAACACTCTAATTCGTTTTTCGATTTTGTCAGCCATTGCAGTGACTATTGTAACCAAATTCGAAATTAAATAATTTATTAATTTATAAGGTAGGGATTTAATTATAAAGAACAATTTTTTTTTTTTTTAAGGAATTAATTAGAAAAAATTCAATAGGAATTTAATAGAGTTCTATTTAAAAATTAAATATGGCTATGAAGTCAAGTATTTATGTCAAGGTCATTCGACCAGTAGTGCGAGATTATAAATTACAAAGAATAGTTAATCAGAATAGTTATCAGTTGTTTATTAGAAAGAGCAATGTATTAACCACGCATTAAAAGTTAAAGACAGATAAAACGTACCTTTCTCTTGCTGGACTCTGACCTGTTACAGAAATATATGACGCCAATCACGTGATCATATGCATGTCCACTAGCCAAGTTCAATTTTTCAGTAATATTAATTTTTTTCAATTATTTAATTATGCAGAATCTGAAAATTAGCAACTACCAATAAATACGAACCATTCAAAGCTGTATTACACTGAAACTGTATTACTTACAGAATATATTGGTGTTACTCCTGTAATTATACGCACTTAACCAAAGCGTTGAAGAAAATAATATTTAATTTATTTGGCGAATCAAAATGTATTTGTCCATAAGTTCAAAAAATATATCCGGCCCGGAGGACCAAAAAATGGTCGAAAAATATATATATATATGGCCCGGAGGACCAAAAAATGTTGCGAAAAATGTATATATATGGCCCAGAGGACCAAAAAATGGTGCGTAGGTTCAAAAAATATATAGTTATATGATTAAAGTGGACCGCGTTTCTCTGTAATACAATATATATATATATATATATATATGTATGTGGTATAATTAGCTTATAAGTATATTAGCTTACCTTTTGTCCTCTTGCTCGCGGTAGGTCAGGATGTGAATCTAGGTGAAGGAGAAAAGGAATAGGCGAAAGGATTTTGGATTTGGGATTTACCTGGAAAAGGAAGGAATTTGGGATTTACCTGGTTCACAACCTGTCTCCTTAGCGGGCGAAGATGTAGGTAGCGGGCGATACCTCTCAGAGAGAAATTGATAACAGTGAATCACGGCAAGATGATGCGGAATTGCGGGCGAATATAGATTTGCAATAAACTACAACGTTCTACTGATACTCATAGCGTATGTAATTTGCCGTGCACTGACGCTTCCTACCGTTAGAAATGAACTGACTCAAAATTCTAAGTACGATATTTAAGAAGGAGGGGTAATTGACCAGTACGAAAGGTGCATATTCGCACTATCTATTGGCGTCTTTTAGAAATTAAGCACGCGTAAAGCGGGTCGCATACATTGCTCCTTCCTTTTAAAAATAAGTATGTATAACTATAAGTTTATATATTAACATATATATATAAAGAACCAAACACTAACCATTACCAATCTAGAACTAACACTTGGGTTTGAAATAACACCAACTAATACCAATCTAGAACTAACACTTGGGTTTGAAATAACACCAACTAATACCAATCTAGAACTAACACTTGGGTTTGAAATAACACCAACCATTACCAATCTAGAACTAACACGGGTTTGAAATAACACCAACCATTACCAATCTAGAACTAACACTTGGGTTTGAAACTTTTTCCGGCAAAAATTAATTTTCAGACGTTCTGGAGGAGGTTTGTCATTTCATTTTAATAGACGGCCGATATGAAATTCCGGGAAAACTAAAACTATAATTAAAATTCAAAGTTTGAAGAAAATGTATAGGTTCGAATTGAAAGTAGATAGGTGGGTCCTGGTGCCAATTTGGAGTGTTATATCTTAATAAGGATAATTTTGGGTTGGTAAATAATAATAATAATAATAATCAACTTACCTTACTTATCTCTACCAGAGTTATATGGGAAAGTTTAGTTGATAACACACACAAGCATATAGGTTCCATGTCTCCCAAGTATGTTTATTGTAAAGTGAAACTGAATGGTGGAATGGTATAGAGGAGGGGGGACTTTATTGCCATAGAATGCGGGGAAAGCTTCAAGTATGAAAAGGGACCCCTGCCCATGTTGGGAACGTGTGCGATTGTCCCGAGGGCACCGTTCGTCAATTAGTAAGAGAGAACTCATATTGTGCATATAGACGGACCGAAAACGCCTGCCTCCGATCTACCAGTTTTGGATGTAAGATAGACTGGGCGGTAGGTAGGCTGACTGAGAGAGAACGTCATGGATATGAGATGATGAGGTGCTCCCACGAGGAATATTCTATAGTTTTACCAGTACGCCTCATCCTCGTAGTTCCCCATTTTAGTTCCTACCTTGGTATGTGTGTCTGTCAGTGTGCGAGGTACTCTACATTGTACTAGTGAGATACATGCATCAATCATTGGCTAAATTGTATGCATACGTATGTGTGTCTGTACGAGTATGTCGTTTCTGTTCATATATTTATATCAAGGTGTCTGCCCCCCATGTTCTCTGATCACTCAGACATTTATACTTCATATACCCCCACTCTTGGCCAACCAAATCCAACACAATCTCTCCTCTTTGTCGATTCGTCTTGTTTTCTGATAATGAAAATGGTAAATAAATAAAAAATTAAAAAAAGCTATTCAGCACAGATGCTGAATGCCACTTTACGCAAAATACAGGGTTTCTAACTAACCGCATGCGGCCTCCGACGCGATTTTTTGTGACCCGCAAATGCCTTCAAATAAAATAAAAATAATCGGCTACTAATCTAGCAATAGTAACACCTGATATGTATAAGACCGCCTGTTGTCTACTTTTATATCATTGTAATGTTGCGCCTTTGCAACATATTTAATTTTTGGCACATTGGTCATACTTTTCTTTTGGCAAGTTTTATATAAAATTGACTTTGTTTAAAAACTATTTACTAATAAAATACGAGTAGTTTAAATCTATTTCCCTAAATGTGAGCAGTTGAAAACACACAATCGAAATTGTACTTTTTAGGAATGTTTTTAAAAAATTGAAGAAATAAAAAAAGAATTTGATAAGCGTTTTTTTAAGAGTTCAGTGGCCATAAGAAATGTCTCTTTTCATGGGACCTTTTTCTTTGGAAACTGAAACTTCTTGTATTACGACTGGAACTAATTGTTTTTAATCAAGGTTAAAAATTATAATCGAAATCAAGATCGAGGCGCCATAGCAATTCTAAAAATATTTTTATTTAGCGAAGAAGATTCTCGAAAACGGCTCCAACGATTTTCTTTAAACTCGGTACATCAACTACAACTACACCTTTTTTTTTAAACATTCTCCAGGAAAATTCATTAAAGGCACTTTTGAGGGAGAGGTGGAGTTACGGTTTCCTCTAAAGTGCTATTTCAGTCCAACAATGTGCTATACAATTCTGCCAACTAAATAATATTAATTAAAATGATATAAGTTGCCAAAATTCCCAGTTTGTAGAAAATCGGTTCACCGGAAGTGCGACTATTACCGATAAAGTTTTTCAGTTTTTTGTGATTTTCTTCGTAAAAATCCCAACGGTAGAGTGGAACGGAATTGTAAGTATGAAGAAAATTTGCCATTTCGCAGTAAGAGAAAGTCGTGTGAGTGTTTCACACCAGATTTTTTTTTATGTTGTTTCGAGAAACTAGAGTTTTAATCGAATTAGCAATTTCTGTGTTTATAGTATTCTTTCAATCTTTGTAGACTGCGCCACATACACAAAATTAAGGACATTTATAAGGAATAGTTGAAACTCCATCTCTAAGAAAAGTTTTTTAACGGAAAATTGTGAATTCCTTGGAGAAATTGTTGTGGGTATTTTTTTTTTTTTAATTTAAGGCGCGTCAACAACTATGGTGTATGGCGCCCAGAGCCTTCTCAGTGCTCTGCCGGCCTCCGGACATTGTTCTCTCGTTACAGACAACACTGTCCGGTGAGGCTCCTAGGAAGAAAAAATCTAACGACAGCACAGCTGGACTCGAACCCAGGACCTCCGCGTGGGCATCCAGTACGGTAACCTCTGAGCTAATCCCTTCCCTTTGTGGGTATTTACAATCATTTTATTTTGGTCCACTAGTATAAACGGCCAAATACAAAATGGCGGACTTACATAGGATCTAGCGTTTCTGCCAAATTCTCTTTTGCCTTCTTTACCAACAATGGAATAAATATTCGGAGATTTTTGTTTTGTTTTATAGCTCACATTAATTTTGTAAAACAGTAAATATGTTAGAAATAATTTGATTTTTTGTATTTTTTTTTTAAATTTTATTGCACAATTTGATCATTTATAAAATACCTACCAAGGGAAATAAGTAAAAAAAAATTCTAACTAGTTTTCTCAAAGAAATAATTAACCAATCACAGTGTAGAGGTAAAGGTGTGAAATGTGGGCGAGGTCAAAATGATAATTCTAAATTTCTGATTGATCTCACATATCACACCTTCTTTTCTACACTGTGATTGGTTAATTATTTCTTTGAGAAAACTAGTTAGAATTTTTTTTTACTTATTTCCCTTCGTAGGTATTTTATAAATTATCAAATTGTGCAATAAAAACATTTTTAAAAAAAATACAAAATATCAAATTATTTCTAACCTATTATTTACTGTTTGATATAGTTAATATGAGCTATAAAGAGAAAACTCTGAATTTTTATTGCGCATTGTTGAAAAAGGAAGACAAATGAGAATTAGACAGAAATGCAAGATTTAATGTGAGTCCACCATTTTGTATTTGGCCGTTTATACTAATGGAACAAAATAAAATTGTATTGTTGAGCACCAACAATTGCTTTTTAGAAAATGGTCTCTATGTGTGAGCCGCCGCATACCTGGAAAATCGAAAAACGCAGAAAGTTCAAACTTGATAATCCCCTTAGGTTTCACCATAGGATCCGAGTTGGCTGTTGGAAAATTCCTCTACCGCAAGTATCACTTTATTGAATGTTTTTTTTTCCCCTGTTTTGGGAGTTTTTCGAAAATGGCTCCAACGATTTTCTTTAAACTTGGTATATCAATTACCAAGAGCTATAATTTTTATTTGAAACATTTCTTTGGAGAAATTCATTTAAGACTGTTTTCCAAGGATGGATGGGATTATGTTTTCTAATAAAGTGCTATTTCCTATTATTATAAAGTTGTATCATCTAAATAATATTAATTAAAATTAAATATGTTCCCAAAACTCCGAGTTTGAAGAAAATGGTTGGCCGGAAGTGATTTTTTACTGAACAGTTTTTCAATTTTTCTTGGTTTTCTCCATAAAAACACCGATGGATTTCTTGAAATTTGATATACTAACCATGAATACGGGAATCTGTAAGTTTTGTTTGAAACTATTTGCCGAGAAAGTTCATTTATAGAAGTTTAGGAGGAGTGGGGGAAGTTATGCTTTCTTCAAACAAGTCATTTAGTTATTTAGTTTATAGATATCTAGTCCCTAGTGGTGATATATAAATAAACATTCAGTAAGAGAATTATTAGTTGGAAGGAAATTTGCCAATTATAATTCTGTGTAAACTGCCGCAAGATGAGAAAGTAGAGTGAGTGTTGCTGCACACACCAGATTTATTCCATTCTGTTGGTTCAATTTAAAATTTATATATATTAGTTGTATAAGGACATGTTTATATTCTTTAGTGTTGTTTCATTTTTAGAGGCGACACTGTCCTGAAGAGGGGCGAAGTGAATTTTGTGTACTTTCCATTTATTTTTGTGGTCCATTTATGGATTCATATCTGCATCAAGTTGTGATGAGATAGTAGTAAACGGTTAGCAACTTTGGCACCAGAATTTGGACTTGTAGTTACTGTCCCAGTAGTACTATTAAAGAACAATATTAAGGCATTCTTGGGGAAATATTGATGATGCAGTAAAAGAAAAAGAAATAAACAAAAAAAAAGGCAATAGTGTTGTATAATGAGCAGCTTGCAGACAGTGTAGGAAGAGCAACTATTTTTATAAATTTTGAAATAAGAGGCCTGTGGGTGCCGTTATAGGTGAGGCGCTAATGTGTAGTATATAGAGGCAGCACTAACAGGCCCCAGGTGGCAGTAGCATCATTAGGGCATGGCCTCTCATTCTTCTTGACGGAGACTTACTGGCCCTAAATACCACCACCGCTGTATACCCTACTAGAGTAGTCTGCAAACCAAAATTATGGTTGTTTGTTTGTCCATGGCCACACACTACACTTGCTATTACTTCTTACAACATTTACTTACGCACTTCTCTAAAATTCCTCTTACAGTTACATTCTGTTTGATCTAGGATTCAGATTTTTGTTTCGTAATTGAAAAACTAGGTTGAATATTTTTTGTTGACAGGGTGGCTATTATAACCTCTACGACCTAAAAGAGATCTATTGCGATTCATTTTTATTAGTTTAAATAGTTGTAAATGTTAGTAGATGGAAAGAGTGGTTGTCTGTAAAGTGTATATTAATGTGTATTGTTAGTAAGTGTGAGTGTGGTGCTGGTGATGGGGAGCTCAAGTTTGTCCATGAATTTGCAAAACTCAGATAGTTCAAGACATCAATAATCCCCTCGGCAGGCCTCTTATGTGGCATGTTGTTTTAATGATTGTGAATGTTGCTTTAATTAATTGTGAATGTTGCTTTTATGATTGTTTTAATCGTTGTTTGATTCACTGTGTTGATGTTGGTAAGGCTGATACCCTGACACCCGCAGGGACGCCAAGTTTTCCCTGAAGAAGTGGCTAGTCCACGCTGTAGCGTCTGGCATCTGAAAAATAAAACCATCAGTTTTGTAGTTAGTAATGGTCTCATTGGTCATCAGAAACACGCCGTTGGGAACATATCCATCAGTACGTATCTGAATATAAAACGCAAGCAAGGCCTAGAGCAGGTCATTAGCCCTTCTTCTTATTACCAGGCTGTCCTAATCTCATTCTCCACATCGTCTAATTATCGTAGTCACTGTCGTGACCCTTCTTTATGCATCTGATTTCCATCATGTAACATTATGGAAAATTCTTCTTTTCAACATTCTACCTAGCTGTTGAGAAAGTGTGTAAAACTGTTGAGAAAGTGTCCTTGCTCCACATCAGAAGATTAGATCCAACTCATTGTTTCTTAAAATGTGTTGACTAGTAACAGTTTTCTCGGATTTTTCTTTCTTTTTCTGCAGCTTTACAAGGATGGTGTATTGCAAGATCTGGTCAACTTTTTTTTAGATTGAGTATTCACCGGAACTACAAGTTTTGAGGACCCCTGAGTTTGCCAAAATTGTTTTAGGGGAATATGAACAGGAGATCACAAAAACAGAAAAATTGCAGCAAGTTCGATCTGAAGATTTCTCGATGTAAATGAATAAATAACTTTACTGATTTTCACGAATTTTCTCGTAAAGATCTGCAGTGATTTCCTTCAAACAGGTACAGTCTCAATCACTTTTGGTATTTTTGTCCGTTTTAGCCTG
Organism: Triatoma infestans; assembly: GCA_011037195.1. Taxonomy (NCBI): domain Eukaryota; kingdom Metazoa; phylum Arthropoda; class Insecta; order Hemiptera; family Reduviidae; genus Triatoma; species Triatoma infestans. Next base: position 195,987 of record JAAEAF010001165.1, on the reverse strand, counting down.
GCTCCATTTTAGGGAGCATTCGCGCCGTTTCAGTATACTATCACATAGGCTATCATGTCCAAAACTAGTCGATGGCCATAAAATGAAGCAAACATGGAAAAAATTCCCTAATGTTTTTTTCTTCTGCAGACCCCCCCTCCCTATAATTTTTATTTACTTCAACATTTTTTCGGGAAAATTGATTTACTGGGTTCCGAGCATGGGGAGCACCTGGAGAGTGGCATTTCAGAATGTTGTCACTGTTACAACACTATTCAAATAACATTAAGTATATTTAAATATTCTGTAAAAATCCCAGGTCTAAAAGAACACTAGTTGGAAGAAACACTACTTGGAAGTTGGGGAATGCATTCTCTTGCTGCTGATGACGAAGTTTCGCGATCGTGTCAATTGTTTTTAAATTGAGTTGGGTAACATATTAGGCCTTGAGGTCTATTGAGTACGAAACAACTTTATTAGAGAATGGTATGTGTATGAGTGTATGAGAACAAAATTAGGTCAAAAAAATCAAAATCGCCGGAAGGTCGATACTTGATATCACAAAGGTTTTGGTCAAATTCTTAAACCGAAAGTACGATATTACTGATTTTTTCCTTTAAATTAACAACACCACTTGGAGAGTTATAGAGAGAGGGGTTACAACACTAAGCTTCCCTCTGAAAAATGTCACTTCAGCACAATGTACGATTCTCCTGTCTATATTAAATGTGTTGATAAAATTCAAAGTCTGTAAAATATCGGTTAACTGGAAGCGCGAATTTATGAATAGTTTTCCGACATTTTATAAATTTTGAGATCAGATTTCATGTATTAGTAGGGTCCGATTTAGCCGCACTGTCTTCTAGACTACAATATAGTCAACACAATATTTATGTTAATGGCAACTTTGTTTTTAGTAAAAATTCCAAATTTGAAGACGATTTGTTAATTTTCTATAGATATGTTAATTGGCATATGCAATATTAATAACAAAGGCACGCTTGATGATATAATACGCAAATTGTAGTTAATTAATAAAGTTCACCATTCTCAATCAGTCAATTTTTCCTGAAACTGATTTAAAAAAAAGAATTATTTAAATATGAAAATGGCATTCAATAACTGAAGAGATTATCGCCATTCTAGAATCACTAATTCTGCCTGCACTTGTGTTCGACTGTAAGTTGATCACAGCATTATACAGACGGGAAAGTTAGCGTATTGTAATAGTGTGTTCTAATTAGTTATTAAGAGAACATTAGCTTATCGGTACAGAGACCAATAATAGTAAAGAGAAATAGTACAGGCAATTATTACTGGACCACAATCATCGAAGAATATTAAATGTTGACGTATGTCAGTGGCTCGGTAGTCTGTTGGCTCTCTTAATATATTGATTGAATTTATGTTCCTGCAAACTTGTAGAAATGACATAAACAGAACGTCTGTAATTGCTGATCTATTCCCCAGTGGACAGTATAAATACTGGTATTTGTCTAGTTCCTAGAAAACTTCCATGAAGGTACATTTCATCCTTATTATGGCAAATTAATAAGAATTCAAATTTGGTTAAAATTTCAAAGTTTATCAGCTGATATATACAATATACATATTAAACTGGCACTTTAGCGGAAAAAGATTCCTCGGAATGTCATATAAAATTTGATTGTTTTATACCATTGCAGATTTCGTTGTTGAATGTGAAGTCCTTTTAAAATAATAGAAATACAGGAAGAAGGTAGGCCTTCCTTCAGATGCAGCAGATCTTGAACAAAGGTGTTATTTGTTTTTTTATTATTATTATTATTATTAATTTAAGGCGCGTCAGTATCTATGGTCATTGGCGCCCGGAGCCTTCTCACTGCACTGCCAGCCTCCGGACAACAAGTCCTCTTGCTACAGACAACACTGTCCATCAGCGAACAGTGACCTGTAGGGGCTCCTAGGAAGAAAAATTCCAAGGGTAGCACTGGCCTCGAACCCGGGTCCTCCGCGTGTACCTCAAAGGAAGTTCTTTGGTTGATAGCCATTCGCAGTTTTGCTTCCTCTTACAAGAGTAAGAGATCATTTTTTAACTTATTTAATTGTCCTCAGTATTTAGAGTTGTACGGTTTTTTGAACTCTAGAGGGGGTTACGCAGGACCCCCAAAAAATCAATTTTCCTAGAAAAATTTGCATACAATAGTGTAGGAAGTTTAAAGAAAATCCTTAGAACCATTTACGAGAAAATCAAAAAGTGAAAATGTTACAATTAAAAGTGATAGGTTCATTCATGTATGTGCAATGTTTTCAAGTTCCAAAAAAATAGTTGCCACCATTTCTGAGAAAATCCCCAAAATCTGCTATTCAGGACAGAGTGCGCATTTCTAATTGAACGATTTTCTTCAAAATTGGAATTCTAGCTTCCAATTGACCTAATATATATATGGGTTATGGAATATATACCCTAGTTATGTGGCACAAATCTTTGGCGCCAATTTGAGAAAATCTAGAAAAACTAAAGAATAAAAAACATTCAGTTAATTCATATTTCCGGTAGATGACTTCGGATCGCTGCAGTATCTAAACGGAATATCATGTTTGAACTTCCTGTGATTTTTCAAGCAAACGATCGCAATACACATGCTATAACAATAAATATCAAAAGTCCAATTTAAAATTTCAATACCATAAATTATCTCAAAAATTATTCTTTGGCTTCAGTAATTTTTTTTTTTTTTTTTTTTTGTTATTTCATTTAGACCGAATTGTCAGCCCATGTAAAGACATTGCGGCTAGTATCATTCTCAGACAGACTGTAATATAGTATTTTGCAGAGTTGTCTTTCATTATTTATTCAAAAGAGGATCTCCAGTGCAGAACTGGCTGTAAGTTTAACACGGGGACTATCATCATCATAACATTAGAGCGGGGCCTAGCACGGACCAAACCTGTTACTAGGGTACCAGCTATTCCCATATAGTTTGTTACTATCTGTTTGTAAGTTAGTTCACGTTCAGCATGCTAACTGCAAGTACTTATAAAGAAAAAGAAATAAACATCAAGGGATAAGAGTGTTGGGAAAGTAATAGTAAATGAGGGAGGATGATCCCATCAGGATGATGGTTGGTGGCCAGTTGGTCCACTCTAGCGGTCTCTTTTATAAAAGTTTAAACAGGATATAGAGTTAGGAAGAAGGGATCTGGGGGCCAGCAGAACGAGCTGGACCTGCAAAACTGGAAGGCCAAAGATGTGTTAGCAGATGTAATGGTGGCCCAGGTCGGTCCGCTTTACTCTCTTTCCAACAGGATCACATCAACTTTTCACACAGGTCTCTTTCCCAGTTTATTTTCACGATGTTTTCTTCTCCCTTTACCACCTCACTACTAGAGAAACAACTTGTGTAACAGTCCAGGTTCCTGTTTTATAATGAATAACGTACGGAGTTATTTTTTTTTTTAATGCAAGTACCTGACTATATCTACGGTAGATTATCGACTGCCAGCTAAACAGAGCGAACTGGTACCATGCCGGTTGTCTACGATTATTACAGAAATGTGAATAGTTTGATCGGCTTGTTCAGTACAGTAATAAACAAAACAAAAAAAAAACCTGTTGAGAAACCCTCAAGTGAGTTTCTCTTGTTAATATCTACACTCACACAAGGCCAATATCTAAAAACAATTTTTTCAAACTCGGAAACTCAAAATGGAAAATCAGAGAAAGTCGATTATTTGTCACGATCGCAATAATTGCTGTAAAGTAACAAGGGCTCTTCTCACATTAAGTCTGTCTACTGAGAATATCGAAATAAAACTTGCGTAGCCTCTATGTAACAAATTCTGATAACAGATTATATTGATAAGATTTGGCGTGATTTTGGGACCAAAAGACAGATAACTTTTGCTGAAATTCTATTAACTAAATTAGCAAAGTAAATTCAGTTCTCTCTTCTAATCGGATGAAAGCCATGTGTCGCATACAAGAAAAAAAAAGAAGAAAAGTGAAGTAAAAAGTCTAGTATGGCTACAATGGCGCAAGATTTATTTAAATAGATGAAGTTTTGTTGAGCAAGCCGTCCGCCAGAGCGCTCTCCTGAATATTATCGTATTTCGAGAAAGCCGTGTCCTGGATATTTTGTACTTAAGCAGACTTTCTCCACTTCATACTTTGCGGTATAAGTGTGGTCGAATTTCTTCCTCACTGTCACCACCATGTTTCCCCGCTCCCTTCCAGTTCTATCTTCTAAAATCCCTCTTTGTGCAGTATTAAGCCGATTAGGAAAACTGGAGTGAAGAGGGAAGAAGAAGTAGGTTGGCTCCAGTTTGCTATTCCTGCCGGTGTAACCTAGAACAGCTCCAGCTCACTTGCCAACCAAACTCAACAGTTCTAAGTCTCAACTCTGCTTGTCGGTTTTAACCTTTCATCTAAAGAAATGCGGTTATTTACATTTAGGAAGTTACTTCACTCTGACCCCGCCTCCTTTATAATTTAGACTAAATCTCTATTTTTATTTGTAGTAAATATTATGTGAAAGCATGTCCCCATGTACCCTATATAAACCAATTACTTTTATTTGAAATAATTTTCCAGAGTATTTTGTTTTTTAAGGGGGATTTTGGACGAGGCTTGTCAATTCCATTTCAGTTGGGCTCTTAGATCCCACTTTAAATGGTTCTCCTACTTGTTGGAAGTTAAGAGACACTAAACATTTAGTTGCATTCATTTTTCCGGAAAAATTATTGGAGGGTTGTGGGTGAGGGGTTATCCTTAGCTTTCCTTTATACAACCATTTTCCACCTGTAATTATATAAAGTTCAAGTTTGGAATTGGTAGTTTGGAGAAATTCGGTCAACCTGAAGTGCGACTTTACTTGAATAGGTTTTTGAATTTATTTGGAATTACTCAACAAAATAAAAAGCCCCAATGATGTTCTATAAACTTGGAGCAATGGTCACTCACACAGATATACGTAAACCTCTCAATTTTACTTGGAACAATTTTCTCAAAAATCATAAGCTCAAAAACGGAGAAAACCGTAGAAAGTTCAGACTTAATATTTAGTTCTACCAGCGATCCCGAAAATAAGGTTTCGGACAGGTAATACTACTTTACTGAATTTTTGTTTAGCTTTTTTGCGATTTTCTCCAATACTGCTCTAAAGCTTTTCTCTTAAACTTCTTATATTAACTTTATAAAATGCAAGTACTTTACTTTGAAGCATTTAGGGGTGAGGTTAAATTTTCTTCTAAAGTGCCATTTCCGTATATTATGCAATTTCAACTTCTGCTCAAATTAAGAAGAATTAAATGTGTTGCTAAATTTGCGAGCTCTTGATCGAAATTGGAAAGTTGGTTGACGGGAAGTGGGACTTTATTGAACATTATCTTCACTTTTCCATTTTCTCGATAAAGGTACCGGCGAGTTTCATTGTCCTTGGTACACAACTAAACAAATAAATTGATCTATCACTCTTGTTTGAAACGCTAATAGGTTCCTTTAGGGGGAGGTTCGGGGAAGTTGGAAGCTGACGCTTCCCTCAAATAAGTTTTAGGTTATATTAGTTCAGGTTATCTTACCTATTAAAGTATTATTTATTCCATTTAAGTTTAGTTAAAATTCCAAGTTTGAAGGGAAATTTGACAATAAATTGCAGTAAGAGAAACTTGTATCACAACAGATTTTTTTTCTTATTAATTAAAATCCATCAATCTCTCTCCCCCCCCCCCCCCAGTTATAGAGAATTCATAGAAATTATATAAAACAAACTATTCCAAATTTTATTCTCTACAGCTTTAGTTTATCATTTTTACTTTCTCTCACTCCTAGTAAGAGGAAGTATTGTTTCAATATCGAGGTTTCACCGGAAATTCATGTTTTGAGGTCCCCTGAGTCCAAAAAAGTGGTTTTTAGAAATTTGCGTATGTGAACAGCATAGCAAAAACGAAAAACCGTAGAAAGTTCAAACTTGATATTCCGTTTAGGTATCACCGTGAGATCCGACAGTAAGTTATCTGCCAAAATCCCACTTTCACTGAATATTTTTTCACTTTTTTGCTATTTTCTCTAAAATGGCTCTAACGATTTTCTTTAAACTAAGTAAGTGAACTACTTACATAAATTGCTACAACCTTTATTTAAAACATTTCTCCGGGTAAACTCATTTAAGTGTTGGGGGGAGGGGCATATTTTCCTCTAAAGTGGAATCATAGTTGATTATACAATTCTACCATCAAACCAAATTAATTAGAAATAAATAGATAGCCAAAATTCGAAGGTTCAAGAAAATTTGTAATCCGGAAATGTGTTTTTATTGAACAGTTTTTTTTTTATTTTCGCGATTTTCTCCATATAAACACCGACGAATTTCATTAAATTTGGTAGCGACTAACTATAGAGTTTGTCAACTCGTACAATTTTGCAAACTGCACTAAGAGAAAGTATTGTATGTGTTTTACACCAGATTTTTAGTATTTTAGATAAAAGTATATTTTTGCTCCCTCAATTAGTAAACAAACTGACATAAAACATTGCTCATGTTACAGGCATAACTATCCTATGTGTACTAAATTAAATTTTAACGTAGATTACTTATTTGGGCGGCACCTATTTGGTAAAAACTGAATGTTTCTCACATGAAAAAGCGAACCAACATTTTCTCATAGCGGAGGTAGTGGATGAGTGATTAGTGAGGGTAGCGGCTGGGGTTTGGGGGGGGGGGGCGTAAAAACATATGTACGCATGTTGCAACCATCATATAACAGATAGCGTTTGAATTTTTTCAGTAGTTATGATATACAAGATATATTTATCTATATCTATATATTTATATAAGATATACAAATTTATTTAAATTGACAGATATATTTAAATTGTGTAAAGTATCCTATTAAATTTACGTGTAACATTAAAAAAGTTTAAATTGAAAACCAAACGGGCAAACAAAACTCCAATTTTATTTATTTACAATATCGTATTTTTAATTATGATGACATATAAATTTATATGCTTCAAATTAAAAATAAATATTAATTACCGCCCTTTAATTACTGTTTCCCCTGGCGAGCAATACTCCATGGTAAATTGATTATTTGGTCCAAAGTACTGGAATTTAAAAAACCTGAAATATTCCAGAGAAAATCTTAATATACGCCTGGTTAGTTTGTTAGTTTTTCCAGGCTCACACTAAATCCTACTTAGTGTTATTTATACTTAATATGTGTGATATAGGCTAAGAAAGAGGCGATGGAGATGTAAATCTCGTCCAGAAAGATCTATCTATCTGGCTGGAGTTTAGGTGTAAAGTTCGGGGACTGTGATTAAATGGTAAAGGAACTACATAGTTTCTCCCAAGAGTTTGATGGTGATAGATGGCACCATTGGGCAGCCGCTACCCTTCAAGAAGACGGAGATCTTCCATTCTGTAATGGCTAGTTAAGGAGAAGCCATGGCCTGGGACCTATCTTGCTCCCTTAAAGCATATATCACTCAACCCCATAACGAACCTCAGCGGTAAATTTTGTTACTTATTTTTAAATGGCACTTGATTTAAATCCAATTTTTTACTTTCTTTTACTCCCTGACAAGAGCGTATAAGTATTCCGATCGTGCCAGGTTTTCGAAATTGAGTTTACACCGGAAGTACATGTTTTGAAATACATATTTGTCCTCTGAATACGAAAAACAAATGTTTTTAGCGAATGGACTGTATGTGTGTGTGTGTGTGTTAACAGAATATCTCAAAAACGAAAAGCCACAGAAATCTCAACGGTTATTTTTCAGTTCCGTGATTTTCTCTAAAACGGCTCCTAAAATTTTCTTTAAACTTCTTATACTACACATATACATTTTCTTGGGAAAATTAATTCCTTGGGGGGTCGGGGAAGAACAGTAGCGTTATGCTTTCCTCAAAAGTACCACTTCTGAATAATATATGGTTTTACCACCTACATAAGATTAATAATTTACTAAATCTCGGCTAATATGATTTCTAAACCTAATGTAGTATAAAGTAAGAAACAAGTTTATGTAGTGCTTTATATTATTAGAACAGATTTCGCAACTTCCGTTATAAACCCGATTAACCAAATTGGAGTCTATTTCGCCTCTCAGTCTCTTATCTCTCTCCTTTGTTTTGTTTTTTGTTTTTAAGTTGTCACAGGAGAATCACTAGAATTCACGGAATAGCAGTCATGGGAGATTGAGCGGTTTGGCAGCCTCTGTTTGCAAGTTTAGGGATGTTGTTATTTTGGTGCGTATTATTGTTTCATTTAGTGCAAGTTAGAACAGACCATTCAATTTTTGTTCTACACACTAATAATTTCAACAATTGGGGGCCGAAATTTCGCAGATTGTTTGAAAATGTAACCTTAGCAACGTTTGAAATATTTTGAGTAAGTGCTTCTTATAGTCCTCATACAAACATTACGCAAAAATGTAGGAAATTAGTAATTATGCTGAAATATTTAGTTGCCAATCCACTCGAAATATTTAGTAGGCAACGTATTTGATTTCCCATCTAACGTTCTCGCCTTAAGTGCGAGCGTGTTGGTTCGCTTCTCGATAGATACGATTAAGAGAAACGCAGTGATCAGATCGTTGTGTTCAGATTAACAAAAATAGCCTTTGATATTTGTTCTTTTTGAAAATATTGTTTGCTCATATATCGCTTTCTGATTATAACGAAATGAATATTAATATAGGTACATAAATGGTTCAAAGAACCGAATGGTTCAAATGACATTCGTTCAAAGGACCGAATGTTGAAAATTTATGTTTAGTTTGGTTAATTACTTTCTCTTACTCTTAGTAAAAGGAAGTATTGAGATCGTGCCAGATTTTCGATCTTGAGTTCTCAGTGGTATGAGGGCTCCTGAATATGAAAAATATGTTTTTATCGAATGGTCTGTATGTGTTTCTGTGTGTCTTAAAGAATATCCCAAAAACACAAAGTCGCAGGAAGCTCAAGGCACTACTATCCATCAGATACGAAGATTTCGAGCAAAATTCATCAACCGGAAGTGCTTTTTTACTAATTTTTCTTTTTTTTTTTTTTAGATTTTCATGATTTTTTTCGAAAGCAGCTGTTACGATTTTCTTCAAACTTGGAATATTAACTATACTCACAATTTTTATTTGAAACATTTTCCCGGTGGAAATCTGTTTTTTGGGGATTGTAAGAGAACAATAGCGGACATCTTTCTTTTAAGTACCGATTCAGTATAATATATTGTTATCTACATAATATTAATACACATTGGAAGCATTGATAGAGTTCTAAATTTGATAAAAATTGGCTAACTGGGGTAGTGTGAGTCTGTACAAAATAGGTTTTTGAGTCTTTTGGAATTTTCTCGAGAACGAATATAACGATTTCCTTTAACCTTGGTACGCTAACTTCACAGATATAAACGTAATAACATTTTTTTTGAAACATTTTTCCAAAAAAATTATTTTGGCTAGTTGTGCGGAATTGGTGGCGTTAATTTCAAATTTTATATGTAGGTGGTTCAGTGTATTTAGAGCGCTCTACTGGGCCATACTATAATCACCCACTTCTCCACCTGCCAAGATTAGTATAGGTTGGTTGGTACTTATCCCCCACCACCTCTATGTTTATATTAGGACAAACACATATAGGAAATTTGCGTTAAAGGAATTTTGTCATTTTATATATTTTAAATAGTATTAATAGGAATATTAATAGTAACAAGCTGAGCTTAAACCAGGACAAAATAAAAGAGGCTACTATTAAATGGAAATAATGTTGTGACTGAAAAAGCTCTCAGTTTTTTAGGCATTTGCATAGATTCAAAATTGAACGGGACAGATCAAGTTAATAACGTCATGGGTATTGAGAAAATTAAGAATATCGGTTGACTTGAAAGCTTTAAAGTTGGCATATTTTGCGTATATTCATACCATTTGTGTTATGGCACTATAATTTGGGGTAATGCTGCCGAATGAAAAAAAAATATTTAAATTACAAAAGAAGGCAATTAGAGTCACTTTGGGTTTGGACTGAAAGTTTATTGTCGTTCTTTGTTTAAGAGATTGAACATAATGACAACGTCAGCCGTTTGGAGTCTTTTCAGGATTGATGATTCTGCTCGCACTAAAGGTGAAAGCTTTAGCAACTTTTAGCGGGAACTCTACTCAGCTGTTTATTTCCACCTTAACAAGTAAACTTTAGGAAAATTAATTGAGAAAGCAAGTGATATTCTCTCTCTTTTTCATGATAACCCACTCCCCCTGCTACTAAGAGTTATAAAGGGCCACAGTTTTTATAAAGAATACAGGGACAACAATATTTGCTACAGAACCTGAACTCTGATATAAAGTTTTGTGCCACTGTATATATAGACGAGTATAGTAGTACTTTGTAGAGGAAATAAAGTAAAAATAAGTAAAGTTGAGCCCGTACAACTTTTTCTCTACCAACCAGAGATCTACACCCAAGTATTAATGAAAAGTTGCGCGCCACTTGAACCATAGTTTCTGTTGTTGTTGTTGTTGTGAACTTATCCCCCCCACCCCGTAATAGAAGAACACAGATGTTGAAAACGGCGGCAAACACTTAAAAAATTACCTTGGAAAGATTCACACTCTCCTTCTCTCGATTTCTTACACTTTTTCTTCTGAAGAAAAAAAAAATGGCAAGAAAGTTGAAGAAGAGAAGAGAGCAGTGCAGAGATGAGAACAAGTTGTCCCAACCTTCTTTGTTGTCACTTGTTGCATGGCGCTCTAGCCAGCAATATCCTCCAGGTCGAAGTAACGCCCTCGCCTTGTTGTTACTTTTTCCACTTTTGTAATTACTAAAGCCAGACCTCTTTTCCGCGCAAACAGTTTTTGAACTTTCAACTCTATTTTTCCCTCCACAGATGGTAGATTTATTTTTTTTTATTTTTCATTTTATTTTATTTTACTTTTATTGGATTAAGTTTTTCTTCCTTATTTTCTGTTGAACTTTTTTCTTGAGAAAAGAGTTGAACTTGTGAAAAGAAATACCCCCTCCCCCAGCTGGTACTTATCCTTTTCTCAGAAGGAGAAGAGTTTATGGATTTTAATTGGGCTTCTCCTGTTCAACTAAAAACATCGCCCAACATTTACTACCCTTAAGGGAAAAATATTTTGTTTTAATAGGTCCTTCCTTCATTCTCATTTCTTCCCCTAAAATAGGCACCCTTCTATTCATTTTACTTTATTTTTTATAAATAAATCTGAAGGTTTTTTTGCAACAGTGATTTATATTTTACATTTTTATGCATAATGTGGCAATTATTTAAAATAAAAGTAGTGAGAAATTTTGTACTTCACAAGTGAGAGAAAGGGCGAAGTATCCTTGTAATGGTGGGGATAGGATCATGTGATGGAAATATCTTACTTCTTATCACTACCAAAAAACAGCACCACTAATAAATCATATTAAGATATTATAGTCAGACCGGTACATTGCTAGGGGGGGGGGGAGCCTTCTTAGAAGTAGTTTTGTTTTTTCTGTAGGTATAATGAGTCATGGATTAGGTCCCACGCCTACCATCAATAACACCTATAAATTAATTAACTTGAGCATCTGACACATCCTAAGTGAGTGACTATGACTATCAACTAGTTTAAGCAAGAAGTTTCGCTTAAGTCCACCAAATGAGAGGTCAGAATTTTTCAATAAATATACACAGATTGAAAGAGTGTGTTCACCAGCCTCCAACTATCTACAAGCAGCAATCTAATAACAGCAGGTCCACAAACAAGAATTGCAGTTGTAAACAAAGTCAAAGGAAGAATTCTGAAAAAAAAAAAATTTTAAACCATCTGTACGGAACTTGCAGTCCACAGTATTAAGAAGCTATCACCAATGGTCTCTCTCAATCATTAGTAGTAGATATAATTTGCGGATTCTGGCGGCAAAATTTCTGAGCCCTAGGCACTTATGAATTTACGCCCGAAGGCAGGGGTCTGGCGCGCGGCTACAAAATTACGATGAGACCCCCATCTGATTTTTAACCAAGGAAAAAAATATTTTTGAGCCGGGAGATGGCATGCGAGACATGCGGCTACGTTTTGAAAAATCTAGCTTGAAAACAGTCTAAGGTAAAAAAAATATTTGTTAGCCGCGAGATGGGCATGCCTGACCTGCGGCTATGTTTTATAATATTTAGCTTGAAAATATAAGGTCGAAATTTGTCAGGGAAAAAAAATTTTTTTTGAGCCGGGAGATGGCATGCGAGGCATGCGGCTAAGATGTGTAATATTTAGCTTGAAACATTTTAAGGACTTTAATAATGTTTTTGAGCCGTGAACTGTCATCCAAGTCGAGGGCTACTATTTTATAATATTTAGCTAAACACTTTAATATTTTTTGATATTTTGTTCATGTTTACACTTATAATATTTTAGCTAAACACATTCTAAGGACTTTAACATTGTTTTTGAGCCGCGAGATGAGATACAAGACTAGGGCTAATATTTTATAAAATTTAGCTAAACACTTTAATATTTTTTGATATTCAATACTTTGTGTATTTTTATGTATTTTGTTCATGTTTACACTTATAATATTTAGCTAAACACATTCTAAGGACATTAACATTGTTTTTGAGTCGTGAGATGACATACAGAACATGCGGCTAAGATTTTATAATATTTAGCTAGAAACATTCTAAGGACTTTAATATTGTTTTTGAGCCGTGAGATGACGTACACGACATGCGGCTAAAATGTGTAATATTTAGCTAGAAACATTCTAAAGACTTTAATATGTTTTTGAGCCGTGAGATGACATACACGGCATGCGGCTAAGATGTGTAATATTTAGCTAGAAACATTCTAAGGACTTTAATATTGTTTTTGACCGTGAGATGACATACACCATGCGGCTAAGATGTGTAATATTTAGCTAGAAACATTCTAAGGATTTTAATAATGTTTTTGAGCCGTGAGATGGCATACAAGACTAGGGCTAAGTTTTTATAATATTTAGCTAAAAACATTAAATAAATTATCATTCAATACTATGAATAAAGACTGTTTTTTTTTATGTATTGTTAATAACATTCTAAAGACTGTAATATTGTTTTTGAGCCGCGAGATGTCATCCAAGTCGATGGCTACTATTTTATAATATTTAGCTAAGGACTATAATATTTGTTGATATTCAATACTTTGTGCATTTTTATGGATTCTATTCATGTTTACACTTATAATATTTAGCTAAACACATTCTAAGAACTTTATTATCATTTTTGAGCCGTGAGATGACATACAGAACATGCGGCTAAGTTGTGTAATATTTAGCTTGAAACATTTTAAGGACTTTAATAATGTTTTTGAGCCGGGAGATGTCATCCAAGTCGATGGCTACTATTTTATAATATTTAGCTAAGGATTTTAATATTTTTTGATATTATCATCCAATACGATGAACAAATACTTTGTTTTTTTTATGAATTGTTAGAAACATTCTAAGGACTTTAATAAGTGTTTTTGAGCCGTGAGATGACATACAGGACATGCGGCTAAGTTGTGTAAAATTTAGCTTGAAACATTCTAAGTTCTTTAATATTGTTTTTGAGCCGTCAAATGTCATCCAAGTCGCGGGCTAATATTTTATAATATTTAGCTAAAGACTTTATTTTTTTATATTTTGTTTATGTTTAAATTAGGTTTACACTTATAATATTTTAGATAAACACATTCTAAGGACTTTAACATTGTTTTCGAGCCGTGAGATATCTTCCGTCGAGGGCTAGATGTTATAATATTTACTAAACACCTTTGATATTTTTTGAATATTTTGTTCATGTTTAAATTATGTTTACACTTAAATATTTAGCTAAACACCTTCTATCTAAGGACTTTAAACATTGTTTTTTTGATCCGTAAGATGGCATTCAGAGACTAGGGCTAAGTTTTTATAATATTTACTTGAAACAATGTTAAGGTGATGCTCTAAGATTGTTTTTTTTGAGCCGTGAGATGACAATCACCTCGAGGTCTAAGTTGTTATAATTTTAGCTGAGGACTTTAATAATTCTGATATTATCATACAATACGATGAACAATGCTATTGTGTTGTTTTTTAAGTATTTTTTTTTTTTTTTTTTTTTTTTTTATTTAAGGCGTCTCAACATCTGTGGTCATTTGCGCCCGGAGCCTTCTCAGTGCACTGCCGGCCTCCGGACAGTGTTCTCCCGTTACAGACAACACTGTCCATCACCGGACAGTGAGCTGTAGGGGCTCCTAGGAAGAGAAAATCTAAAGGCAGCACGGCTGGATTCGAACCCGTGATCTCCGCGTTACTAGTCCAGCGCGCTACCACTGAGCTAATCCCTTCCCTTTTTAAGTATTGTTAGACTATATATGAACAAAGACTTTGATTTTTTTATGTATTGTTCTAAGGACATTCTAAGGACTTTAATATTTTTGTTAAGGCGTGAGATGACATCCAAGGACTAGGGCCAAATATATTATCATCCAATACCATAAACACAGACTTTGTTTCTATTATGTATTGTTGGAAACATTCTACGGACTGTAATATTTTTCTTGAGCCGTGAGATGCATCCATGACTGGGGCTATGTTTTATAATCTATAGCTAAACACATTTTAAGCAGTTTAATATTGTTTTTTAGCCGTGAGATGTGACATCCAAGTCGGGGGCTAAGTTTTTATAATATTTAGCTACAAACATTAAATATATTATCATCCAATACTATGAACAAAGACTTTGTTTTTTTATTTATAGTTAGATACAATATTTAGCTAAACACATTTTAAGAACTTCATATTGTTTTTGATCCGTGAGATGACATACCAGGACTAGGGCTAATATTTTATAATATTAGGCTAAAAACATTAAATATCATACAATACGATGAACAAATACTTGTGTTTTTTATGTTTATGTTCATGTTTAAATTAAATTATGTTTATACTTATAATATTTAGCTAGAAACATTCTAAGGACTTTAATATTGATTTTGAGCCGGGAGATAACATACAAGACTGGGGCTAATATTTTATAATATTTAGCGGCGTTTACACGATCAATAGTATTGACAATACTTTAGAGTATTGACAATAATATTGATCGTGTAAAGTGTTAAAAAAGTATTGATGGTCGGTATTGACAAGAGTATTGATGAAATTCAGATTTTCTTTCAATACTGAAAATTGGAGGGGATATCGACAATATTATTGGTTTAGGGGTGGGGCCAATATTTCCGCCATTAGTCAGTTCAATAGTTTTATCCAACGTTGAAACTTACCGGTAAAAAAAAAAGCGATACTATTCTTATAGGTTAGGTTAGGTGCACCAGTTGCATTTGAATGATTGTTATAGAGGTATCTAAGTGTTAAGGCTAATCTTTCCTTAACACTTATGGTTTCTCACATATTATTTTTTTGTTTTTTCAAAAATGGTTCAATCATCTTCAACAATTTGTTGAAGGTAGGTTCATCCATTCTGAAGTAGTTTATGAAATCAGCAGTGTCGCTGACGCTTATTTCATTTAGAAGCACTAAATGTGAATATTGTTCCCTCTTCTTAAACCATTCCTTCATCCACAGTTTTCGTTTCACTTTACGCTTAGTGCCAAGCGCCAAAATAATGGCTAAGCAAGCTTTATCACGATTATTCATGTTTTATAGGTTAACAAAAAAACAACTAGACTGATGGAGTATAAACACGTAAATACACTCTCCTAGTGGCAGAAATAGTAACTAGTATTGTCAATAATATTGATCGTGTAAAGTAATGAAATATTGATAGTGGTTAGTATGAGTATTGACGGAAATATTGTCAATACTGGTATTGACAATAATATTGATCGTGTAAACGCCGCTTTTAGCTAAGCACTTTAATATTTTTTGATATTATCATTTTTTGATATGATGAACAAATACTTCGTGTTTTTTATATTATCATCCTATTCTATGAATAAAGACTTTGATTTTTTTTTTTATGTATTGTTAGAAACATTCTAAGAACTTTAATAATGTTTTTGAGCCATGAGATGATATGCAAGTTGAGGGCTAATTTTTTATCATATTTAGCTAGAAACATTAAATATATTATCATATACTATGAATAAAGACTTTGTGTTTTTTTTTTTACGTATTGTTAGAAACATTCTAAGACTATGAATAAAGACTTTGTGTCTTTTTTATGTATTGTTAGAAACATTCTAAGGACTTTAATATTTCTGTTGAGCTGTGAGATGACATCGAGGGGCTAAGTTATTATAATATTTAGCTAGAAACATTCTAAGGACTTTAATATTGTTTTTGAGCCGTGAGACGACATTCAAGACTAGGGCGAAGATTTTATAATATTTAGCTAGAAACATTAAATATATTATCATCTAATACTATGAACAAAGACTTTGATTTTTTTTATGTATTGTTAGAAACATTCTAAGGACTTCTATATTGTTTTTTAGCCGTGAGATGACATCCCAGGACTAGGTCCAACTATATTATCATACAATACGATGAACAAATACTTTGTGTTTTTTATGTTTGTGTTTAAATAAAATATGTTACTGTTTAAATTAAATTATGTTAAAAATTATAAAATTTAGCTAAACACATTCTAAGGACTTTAATATTGTTTTTGAGCTGTGAGATGGCATACAGGACATACTGCTAAGTTGTGTAAAATTTAGCTAGAAACATTAAATATATTATTATCGAATACTATGATTAAAGACTTTGTTTTTTTTAAGTCGAGGGCTAAGTTTTCATAATATTTAGCTATAAACATTAAATATATTATCATCCAACACTATGAACAAAGACTTTTTGTTTTTTTTATGTATTGTTAGAAACATTCTAAGGACTGTAATTTTTTTGTTGAGCCGTGAGATGCATCCAAGACTGGGGCTATTTTTTTATAATATTTAGCTACAAACATTACAATATATTATCATCTAATACTATGAATAAAGACTTTGTTTTTTTTATGTATTGTTAGAAATATTCTAAGGAAGTGAATATTTCTGTTGAGCCGTGATATGACATACAAGACTAGGGCTAAGATTTTATAATATTTAGCTAAAGACTTTAATATTTTTTGATATTATCATACAATACGATTAACAAATACTTTGTGTTTTTTTTTTTATGTTCATGTTTAAATTAAATAATGTTTACACTTCTAATATTTAGCTACAAACATTAAAAATATTATCATCCTATACTATGAATAAAGACGTTATGTATTATTAGAAACATTCTAAGGACCTTAATATTTTTGTTGAGCCGGTAGATGACATACAGGACATGCGGGTAAGTTGGCTAGAAACATTAAATATATTATCATCCAATACTATGAACATGTATTTTTATGTATTGTTTCACTTTTTTGTGTGTATTAATACTAGTATACTATGTTTTTTCATGTTTTAATACTTGTGTTTTTTGTAATTTTACTTTTATGTTTAGTACTAGTTTGTGTTAAAACTGGTATGTTTAATACTTGTGTTTTTTGTATTTTTACTTTTTACATGTAGCAAGGAAGTTAACCCAGGACCAAACTTTGTAGCATCGTAAGTGTGAACAGTAGTACGTTGACATGTCCATGTGAACACACACACACACACACACACACTGGATGTTCATCGTTTATTACTTAGCTTTGTATTTCTAACAAGTGGGTGTTTGGTGGGGGCCTCATTTAATAGTGGAGTAATGTACATTACAACTCCAGTTTTGTTCGTCTTCACAACACTCAGGGTAAGTTTAATTTCTATTTTTTCAAATCCAATTAAGTCCTATGTCTAGGAGGAGACCCTCTGATTCTCTTCGGAGCTCAGAGGAACCGACTAGTTAGCTATTCTTCTCAAATCCAATCAAGTCCTCGCACCATGCCTATGTGTAAGTGGCTAGGAGGAGAGCCTCTGATTCTCTTCGGAGCTCAGGGGAACCGACTAGTTCGCTATCCAGAAGTGGGTATTTTGACGAACGTGTAAGCTAGGGCGCTCGGCAAAGTTCCAATCAGCCCCGATAAAACGCTGCACAAGTAGGATACAAATATTGCCGAATCCGCTTTGCGGTCGCTGGATGCGGTACAATCAGGCAGGTGCATAGGATGATGGATTTTTTTTTTTGTTTTTACATGGGCAAGTGCATAGGATGATGGATTTTTTTTGTTTTTACATGTAAAAACTCATAAGAATTGTCTTTGGCCTAAAAAAAAAAACTAAACAAAATCTGGTGTGAAACACTCACACAACTTTTTTTTACTCCAGTTTTCAAAATGATATTTGACATATCAATTGAATTTAAAAACTCCTTTAGTTTTACTATTTATAATTTTTAATATTAATATTCCTGCCATCAGTATTTATAATTATATAATAATATCATTCCATAAGAATTGTCTTTGGCCTAAAAAAATCTGGTGTGAAACACTCACACAACTTTCTTTTACTCCAGTTTTCAAAATTATAATTGACTAATGTCAATTATTACTATAATTAGTTTGTGTCTCCACCGACGGTCTGTGACCATGGTTGGTGTTTTTGGATTATTTTTTTTTTCATTATTTGTAATAAAGACTATTAATAATAATATAGTTTGTGTACCAAATTTAATGAAATTCGTCGAAAACTGAAAAAACTTTTCAGTAAAAGCGCACTTCCGGTTTACTAATTTTGTCTTAAAACTTGGAATTTTGGCCATCTATTTAATTTTGTTTGGATGATAGAATTGTATAATCAACTATGATATCACTTTAGAGAAGCTGTAACCCCAACCCTCCGCTAAAAGTGGCGTTAAAAGGAATTTTCCCAAAGTAATGTTTTAAAACATAGGTTGTAGATCTTTGTATATTTAGTTTATATGATATGAAGTTTCAAGTCTGGACCGCTTTCAATATACAAACACTTAGAGATTACACAGAATTGTATTTAACAACAGGCATAATTCTTTTAAGCGACATAGTTGAACAGTTTAGAAATGTGTGTGAATCTATTTACAGTATTGATCCAAGTTGGTAATTCACAACGCCTGGGTTGGTATTTGACGCCTGTTTGAAATATACACAAGTAAAATTGGAACTATTGACCGATTATGATAAACATCTTATGATTGAATCCGGTATTCGTGGAGGTATCACTTCATGTGTTACAAGACATTCCAAAGCCAATTTGTTGCAATTTGCTCAAGCCAAGCCCTCCTAAAGGATTAATTTGGACATGTCAACGTACTACTGTTCACACTTACGATGCTACAAAGTTTGGTCCTGGGTTAACTGCCTTGCTACATGTAAAAAGTAAAAATACAAAAACACAAGTATTAAACATACCAGTTTTAACACAAACTAGTACTAAACATAAAAGTAAAATTACAAAAAACACAAGTATTAAAACATGAAAAAACATAGTATACTAGTATTAATACACACAAAAAATGAAACAATACATAAAAATACATGTTCATAGTATTGGATGATAATATATTTAATGTTTCTAGCCAACTTACCCGCATGTCCTGTATGTCATCTACCGGCTCAACAAAAATATTAAAGTCCTTAGAATGTTTCTAACAATACATAAAGTCTTTATTCATAGTATTCGATAATAATATATTTAATGTTTGTAGCTAAATAGTTAGAAGTGTAAACATATTTAAAATTAAACATGACCATAACAAAAAACACAAGTTATATTGTTCATCGTATTGTATGCTATATCAAAAATACTTAAGTCTTTTAGCTAAATAGTATATCTTAGCCCGTCTTGTATGTCATATCGCGCTCAACAGAATTAGTCACTTCCTTAGAATATTGCTACCAATACATAAACAAAAACAGTCTTTATTCATAGTATTAGATGATAATATATTGTAATGTTTGTAGCTAAATATTATAAAAAAAATAGCCCCAGTCTTGGATGAATCTCACGGCTCAACAAAAAAATTACAGTCCTTAGAATGTTTCTAACAATACATAAAAAAAACAAAAAGTCTTTGTTCATAATGTTGGATGATAATATATTTAATGTTTATAGCTAAATATTATGAAAACTTAGCCCTCGATTTTAAAAAAACAAAGTCTTTATTCATAGTATTCGATAATAATATATTTAATGTTTCTAGCTAAATTTTACACAACTTAGCAGCATGTCCTGTATGTCATCTCACAGCTCAAAAACAATATTAATGTCCTTAGAATGTGTTTAGCTAAATTTTATAATTTTTAACATAATTTAATTTAAACAGTAACATATTTTATTTAAACACAAACATAAAAAACACAATGTATTTGTTCATCGTATAGTTGAACCGTCGACTTGGATGTCATCTCACGGCTAAAAAACAATATAGAAGTCCTTAGAATGTTTCTAACAATACATACAAAAAATCAAAGTCTTTGTTCATAGTATTGGATGATAATATATTTAATGTTTCTAGCTGAATATTATAAAATCTTCGCTCTAGTCTTGAATGTCATCTCACGGCTCAAAAACAATATTAAAGTCCTTAGAATGTTTCTAGCTAAATATTATAATAACTTAGCCCCTCGATGTCATCTCACAGCTCAACAGAAATATTAAAGTCCTTAGAATGTTTCTAACAATACATAAAAAAAACACGAAGTCTTTATTCATAGTATATGATAATATATTTAATGTTTCTAGCTAAATATTATAAAAAATTAGCCCTCAACTTGCATTTCATTTCACGGCTTAAAAACATTATTAAAGTTCTTAGAATGTTTCTAACAATACATACAAAAAAAAATCAAAGTCTTTATTCATAGAATAGGATGATAATATATTTAGCCGCCTAGTCTAGGATGTCATCTCACGGCTCAAAAGCAATATTATGGTCCTTACAATGTTTCTAGCTAAATATTATATGTGTAAACATAATTTAATTTAAACATGAACATAAACATAAAAAACACGAAGTATTTGTTCATCATATCAAAAAATGATAATATCAAAAAATATTAAAGTGCTTAGCTAAATATTATAAAATATTAGCCCCAGTCTTGTATGTTATCTCCCGGCTCAAAATCAATATTAAAGTCCTTAGAATGTTTCTAACTAAATAGTATAAGTATAAACATAATTTAATTTAAACATGAACATAAACATAAAAAACAAGTATTTGCTCATCGTATTGTATGATAATATATTTAATGTTTTTAGCCTAATATTATAAAATATTAGCCCTAGTCCTGGTATGTCATCTCACGGCTCAAAAACAATATGAAAGTCCTTAAAATGTGTTTTGCTAAATATCGTATCTAACTATAAATTAAAAAAACAAAGTCTTTGTTCATAGTATTGGATGATAATATATTTAATGTTTCTAGCTTAATATTATAAAAACTTAGCCCTCGACTTGAAAAAAAAACAAAGTCTTTATTCATAGTATAGGATGATAATATATTTAATGTTTGTAGCTAAATATTATAAAAACTTAGCCCTAGTCCTGGTATGTCATCTCACGGCTCAAAAACAATATGAAAGTCCTTAAAATGTGTTTAGCTAAATATTGTATCTAACTATAAATAAAAAAAACAAAGTCTTTGTTCATAGTATTGGATGATAATATATTTAATGTTTCTAGCTAAATATTATAAAAACTTAGCCCTCGACTTAAAAAAAAACAAAGTCTTTATTCATAGTATAGGATGATAATATATTTAATGTTTGTTGCTAAATATTATAAAAACTTAGCCCCCGACTTGGATGTCACATCTCACGGCTAAAAAACAATATTAAACTGCTTAAAATGTGTTTAGCTATATATTATAAAAACATAGCCCCAGTCTTGGATGCATCTCACAGCTCAAGGAAAATTTTACAGTCCGTAGAATGTTTCCAACAATACATAAAAAAATCAAAGTCTTTGTTCATAGTATAGTCTAACAATACCTAAAAAACACAAAGCATTTGTTCATCGTTTTGTATGATAATATCAGAAATTATTAAAGTCCTTAGCTAAATATTATAACCACTTAGACCTCGAGGTGGATTTCATCTCACGGCTCAAAAACAATATTAGAGTCCTTAACATGTTTCAAGCTAAATATTATAAAAACTTAGCCCTAGTCTTGTATGCCATCTTACGGCTCAAAAACAATGTTAAAGTCCTTAGAATGTGTTTAGCTAAATATTATAAGTGTAAACATAATTTAAACATGAACAAAATATCAAAAAATATCAAAGTGTTTAGCTAAATATTATAAAATATTAGCCCTCGACTTGGAAGACATCTCACGGCTCGAAAACAATGTTAAAGTCCTTAGAATGTGTTTATCTAAAATATTATAAGTGTAAACATAATTTAAACATGAACAAAATATAAAAAAATATTGAAGTCTTTAGCTAAATATTATAAAATATTTGCCCGCGACTTGGATGACATTTCACGGCTCAAAAACAATATTAAAGTCCTTAGAATGTTTCAAGCTAAATTTTACACAACTTAGCCGCATGTCCAGTATGTCATCTCACGGCTCAAAAACACTTATTAAAGTCCTTAGAATGTTTCTAACAGTTCATAAAAAATACAAAGTGTTTGTTCATCGTATTGGATGTTAATATCAAAAAATATTGAAGTCCTTAGCTAAATATTATAAAATAGTAGCCATCGACTTGGATGGCATATCCCGGCTCAAAAACATTATTAAAGTCCTTAAAATGTTTCAAGCTAAATATTACACAACTAAGCCGTATGTTCTGTATGTCATCTCACGGCTCAAAAATGATAATAAAGTCCTTAGAATGTGTTTAGCTAAAAATTATAAGTGTAAACATGAATAGAATCCATAAAAATGCCCAAAGTATTGAATATCAACAAATATTAAAGTCCTTAGCTAAATATTATAAAATAGTAACCATCGACTTGGATGACATCTCCCGGCTCAAAAACATTATTAAAGTCCTTAAAATGTTTCAAGCTAAATATTACACAACTTAGCCGCATGTCTTGTATGTCATCTCACGGCTCAAAAACGCTTATTAAAGGCCTTAGAATGTTTCTAACAATTCATAAAAAAAACAAAGTATTTATTCATCGTATTGGATGATAATATCAAAAAATATTAAAGTCCTTAGCTAAATATTATAAAATAGTAGCCATCGACTTGGATGACATCTCCCGGCTCAAAAACATTATTAGTCCTTAAAATGTTTCAAGCTAAATATTACACAACTAAGCCGTAGTCATCTCACGGCTCAAAAATGATAATAAAGTCCTTAGAATGTGTTTAGCTAAAAATTATAAGTGTAAACTGAATAGAATCTGTAATGTAATTGTGTGGAGTTGTATTTGTAGTAGTGGTAGTGTGTAGCACGAGCGTTTTAGTGAAAAGGGCTTATAAGTTTGTAATTTTAAAAGAGAATGAAGTCTAGTAATAATAAAGAAATCACACTGTTTTTCAAAAGATATATTCTCTAAGAGAAATTAAGTTAACAACAATATGCTTATAAATTAATTGGAATAATTCTTAAAATTTGATATGGCTCTGATGTTTTCACTTTGGTAGCTAGAACGAGTCTGTCTTAAAATATCTCTTCTCTTTGTTTCAATTCCTCCCCTGTGAGAAGAAGGGGTAGTACAGTACAATGCCATAATTGTTCTTGAACCGTACGAGTAACAGGACTTTATACCTGGCTGGTCCTTTGCAACATATTTTGATAATTTAGATTTATTTAAAATTTAATATTATTTCAAGTTTCTTGCATCCATAGATACATATGAATATCTAAATAAACATCAAAACATCAAACTATATAGGCATTATGCTTTAGACATTAAATCTGCAAAAAAAAAATATATACAAATTATTAATATTAGGTATATAATTATATTATCAGGTATATCATAATGAAAAATTTATACTAAATCAATGTTAATTATTTAAGAATTTCTCAATTTCTGCATTGAATCGTCCTTGCTGGAACAGAAAAAAAAAATGTGTCAATTAAGGAGATCGCTGTTAAGCATTGCATTACATAACAGAAGTATCAAATAGTTTAGGTGTTGATCTTGGTTTCTGCAAATAAAATAAATTTTAAATTATTGTAAGTAATATACATTTTAGTTCTTAAGACTAACTAATTGATTACATGCATTTTTTTTTTTTTTTTTTTTTTTTTTTTTTTTTTTTTTTTTTTTATGGTAAATAAGTTTATTAATTATATGGCAATTAATTATATGGTATTAATTAAATATATACATATATACATGTGGTGTATTTTGTGGAGTTGAGAATAGGTTGAGAAGTGTGTCATGTAGAATGAGAATGATTTCTAGTGTTTTATGTTTTACGTCTGTCTCGAAGTACCATAGGATGTTTATTTTGGGATTGTGGCATTTTCCTTATATATGCCTTTTTAATTTTACTGAGGTGTACTACTTTTTTACCGTCTTCCATACGTAAGCGTACAGTATGGTTGGGGTATAATTTGTCTATTTTGTAAGGTCCAGAAAATTTATGACCAAATTTGCCCTGAGGTTTGAAAATTTTGAGGTAAACATTGTCGTTAACCTGAAATTGATGTTTAGATACATTCCGATTATAATATTTGGCTCTAGTAACTTTTGCCTTTTCATTATTTTCCTTAGCTGAAGCGCGTACCTCTTTAATTTTATTGTACAATGTCCTTGTGTGGATATTAAAATTATCGAGGTCACGGGATGGGAAGTTTACTAGCCAAGGAAATTTGAACTTACTCCCAAATATGAGTTCATGAGGAGAATAGCCTGTCGAGGTATTTGGGCTTGAATTGTGTGCAGCTTTTATAAGTGGTAGATATCTGTGCCACTGGTTTTGTGAGTAGTGGGAGATACTACGAGCTATCGTTTTATGGATACGTTCCAATTTGCCATTGGAAGCAGGGTGGTAGGGAGTTCGAATTTTCAATAGGTGCAGATCTGAAGTATTATGGTAGAAGTGAAATTGGTACCTAAATCTGATAGTAGGTACTTGGGTGTGCCATAACGGGTAAAAATTTCATTTACAAGTATCCGCGCAATATTCTCAGCCTTTTGATTTGTCATGGGAAACATCTCGAGAAAGCGAGAATACTGGCAGATAATGGTAAGGATGTATTTGTATTCCTCACCTGTGTCTGGATTAGTGGAACCTTCCATGGGGCCTACTACATCTATAGATAAAGCCTGAAATACGTTCGTTGGCTCTTGAAAATCACCCAAGGGAGGTTTGTGAGGAATATGCGACTTACTAGTAGCGCAACTATGACATGTTTGCACATAGTTTTGCACATCAGTAGAAATATTTGGCCAAGTGAAGAACATTTTTATTCTGTCATATGTCTTATGAATACCATAGTGTCCCGAGAGAGGATTGTCATGAAATAATCTCATGATGGTATCACGCATAGGGTTAGGCACTAGCGTGCAATTGTCAACAGTATGCACTATTAAACCCTGTTGGTCTAAGGAATAGTGGGGTGTTTGAAGTAACTTCTGACATTCAGCGTCATTACTTTGAAGTTCTAGGACTTCCAGGAGGTCTATCGTTGGATAGTATTCATCGGTTTCGGCTTGAATGCAGCCTATGTATCGACTAAGTGCGTCCGCATGTGCAATATTCTTGCCGGAACGATGCTCAATATAAAAATCAAATTCTGCCAGTTTCATGCTCCAACGGAAGAGCTTGTTGTGGCTATCTTTGATGTTTTTGAGCCATTGGAGGGCTGCATGGTCTGTAACTACCTTAAATCTGTAGCCATACAAGATATATCTATAGGTTTTACACCCAAAGACGATGGCTAACAATTCACGTTCGGTAGTACAGTATTTGGATTCTGCTTCATTAAGCACACGTGAAGCAAACGCTATGGGCCTTTCATCGCCATTAATATTTTGGCTTAGAATTGCGGAAATACCTATATTACTTGCATCCGTAGTAAGGATGAATTCATGGTCGTAATTAGGATAGGCTAGAACTGGTGGAGATATTAAGGTGGATTTGAGAGCTTGAAAAGCGTCTTGACGCTCTTGTGTCCACTGAAAATTTACACCTTTCTTTGTAAGGTCTGTGAGTGGCTTGGCAAGCTCAGAAAATTTGGGGATAAATTTCCTATAGAAACCTATGAAACCCAAAAATGCTCTGACGTCTTTTAATTTACGAGGTACAGGGTAGTTCTTAACCGATTTTAATTTTTCTTCGTCGGGTCTTATTCCGTTAGAACTAATTACATAACCCAGATATTTACAGCTGTCTTTAAAAAATTGACATTTACCCAAGTCTATACACAAGTTACCGGCCTGGAGACGCTTCATTACTTTTAATAATGCATGGAGGTGTTCGTCGAAGGTTTTCCCATAGAAGACGAGTATATCGTCTATGAAGGTGTGGCAGATGTCACCAGTATATCCGGACATAATTTTGTCCATTAAACGCTGATAAGCGCTGCTGGCGTTCTTTAAACCGAAGGGAAGAACCTTGAATTGATAGGTTCCGAAATTAGTGACGAAGGAAGTCTTTTCTTTAGATGCTTCGTCAAGGAGGATGCCGTGGAAGGCACCACTGATGTCTAAGGTGGTATAGAAACGGGTGGCATTCAGTGTGGATAGGATATGCTGTATATCCGGGAGCGGGTAAATTTCAGAAGTGGTGATGGCATTTAGTTTGCGAAGATCAACCACATACCTGTATTGTTTTCGGAGCTGTGTAATGTCTGTAACATCAACTTTAGTGTGGTCAGCGTGTTTTTTCTTAATGAGTATGACGGGGTGAGCCCAGTTGGATTTGCTTTCCTCTATTATACCTCTATCAAGATTGTCTTGTATGAGGGCCTTGAGGATGGGAGCCTCGGAGTGTGCTATCTTATAGGGGCGGCTGGACACAGGGGCATGATTTTTAGTGTCAATGTGGTGAGTGACTCCAGAAAATTTTGTTTGGAAATTGTTGTCGTGTGTGAAAGCGTCATAAAAAGGAGTGAGGGCATGTAGAACTTGTTGTTGTTGTTGAGAAGAGAGATGCGTTAATTTGTTGAGAAGTTCTTGTTGAAATAGAGCGATTTCGTTTGTGTTAGTTTGATTGGCAGATTGTACTGCGTTTATGGTGTGAGTCTGTAAGTCTGTTTCAAAATCGTATTCGATATGAGCGATTGGAAAGTGTTTTTGAATAGCAATTTCGTGTGAGGTAGTGTTTATAAGGTTGATGGTGCATGTGTTGTTAGCAATATGTACGATAGAATTGGGCATGTAGAGACCCGTAGGTAAGGAATTGTGTTGTGTAAGCAGAATTTGTGTGTCGAGAGGAATTTTTGTATATAGTGTATGTGTTTGTATTATGTGTGCGCGAGGTGGCACTACAATTTTGTGGCGAAGCTGCAGGGTTTTGGGTAAGGGTAGCTGTTGAATCGAATTGATTTGGTGCGTTTGAGCACTATTTGAAAATGGAATGTTGAATTTATTGAGTGTTAGTGTACGTGTGCGCAAATTAATAATTGCCCTATTTAATGTAAGGACATCTCTACCAAGTATTAATTGGAAATTGCCTTTTAATTGCGAAACTATGAATTCGCCAGAAAAATTGGAATTTTCGACATTGTCCGCATGCAAACGAAGGGACGTGATGCCATAATTAGGTATTACTTGGTTAGTCAGAGATTTTAAAATAATGTTGGAATGCTGAAGGTTCTTATTTCGACAAAAACTGGAATCCACTAGGCTGTGACTAGCTCCAGTGTCTACAAGGGCACGAATAAATTTTTTGCCAATTCTTAAATTTACTAACAAATTATCAGAATTGGTGAAAGCAGGTATGAGAGCCAAGGTCATAACATCAGCCGTTCGTGAGAGCGGCTGTGGGCTTAACCGTTTTTTGGCTGTATCTGGAAACATGTTCGAGCCGTATGTCCAAATTTAGAACAAAATTGGCAAGTGGGCCTATTTTGGAGATTATTGCTACCATTATTATTATTATGACTATACTGGGGTCTATCTGAATAAGGGTTAAATCGCGAATTGTTTGAATTAATTCGAGAACTATGATTATTACTATAATATTGATTATTATTATTATTATAGCGATTATTACTATTTGCTCTGTGATTAAGGTTTTGAGGAATATTAAATTTCTTAGGCATTTTGCCAAAGTTAGTACGAGGTTTTGGTCTGAATTTGTTGGTGCAGTCCACGTCAAAATGTGGACCGGAACAATGGCGACAAGGTCTATTCTTTATTACATTAAATACTCTACAAGTGGTAGTTGGTTTTAATTGTGGCTTTTGACTTTTATTACGATGCGGGCATTCTCTGTGGAAATGCATTTGTCCACAGTAACGACAAGGAGATGGAGGTGTACGATTAGAATTTTTCGAAGTTACAGCGAAAACTGTGGGGTTTGTTTCAGAAGCCTGAACTTCTTTTAGGGCATTGGCATAGGAAAGTGCTTCATCTAATTTTTGAGGAAGCTTCGTTCGCACCTCATTACGAAGCGGTTGAGGAAGTGACTTCAAGAATGCATCAGTGGCCAGTTTATCTAGAATTGCTTGTAAGGCCTCGAGTGGGTTAGCTTGAGCTTTTAAATGAATGGCGGATTGGATATGTCTAATCCTATCCGCGAATGTTTCAGGAGACTCAGTGGGCAAGGACTGAATATTAGTCATCTGTTGTAAGAGGACTAAGGGTGTTTTTTCCTTACGAAATCGGGCTAGAAGTCGCTCTGAAATTAGAGGATACGTTATAGTTGTACCCTGGCGTTGTAATTCGGCTTTCTGGGTGTCGTAAAATATTTTTGCAGAACCTGAGAGCCTAAGTGCTAATATTTCTAATTTAGCAGCGTCGTCCCAGCCAGAAAGACTAGCACAATGGCTAATTTGGTCAAGGAAATCTGACACTTTGGCTGAATTTTCGCCATCGAAGGTAGGTAAGCTATTGATTAATTGCAAATTCCTTAAGAGACTAGGTTGATTATTAATTGGAGGATTTGCTAATTGCTGCTGCGCAAGTAAATATTCTACAGCAGCGTCGATGCCCATGTCTTGTCCATTTATCTTATACATTTTGGAATTGAATAAATTACTTGGGGAAAGATTATATTTTTCAAGACGTCTACGTAATTGGAGTAAATTGCCTCCAACAGAAAGTTTATTATCGCGTAATATCTTTATAATTTGGGATCTATTAAGTACACTCATAAATTCAAAATTCGAAAGGGATTGAGGTACAAGTGGTACAATTACAAAACTTTAAAAATGAAATTCACTAGAAAATTCAATAATGGGAAATATTGAAGATATTTCCGCTGAGAAAGTAATTTAAAAAAAACAATCAAATTATCTGATGGATAATTTGTTTAATTATGAAATTAAAATTTTTACGTACTTGTAAATTTGTGGATTCTCGTTGAAAATATCCCAAACAGCTGGCACCAATGTAATGTAATGGTGTGGAGTTGTATTTGTAGTAGTGGTAGTGTGTAGCACGAGCGTTTTAGTGAAAAGGGCTTATAAGTTTGTAATTTTAAAAGAGAATGAAGTCTAGTAATAATAAAGAAATCACACTGTTTTTCAAAAGATATATTCTCTAAGAGAAATTAAGTTAACAACAATATGCTTATAAATTAATTGGAATAATTCTTAAAATTTGATATGGCTCTGATGTTTTCACTTTGGTAGCTAGAACGAGTCTGTCTTAAAATATCTCTTCTCTTTGTTTCAATTCCTCCCCTGTGAGAAGAAGGGGTAGTACAGTACAATGCCATAATTGTTCTTGAACCGTACGAGTAACAGGACTTATACCTGGCTGGTCCTTTTGCAACATATTTTGATAATTTAGATTTATTTAAAATTTAATATTATTTCAAGTTTCTTGCATCCATCACAAATCGCATAAAAATGCCAAAGTATTGAATATCAACAAATATTAAAGTCCTTAGCTAAATATTATAAAATAGTAGCCATCGACTTGGATGACATCTCGCGGCTCAAAAACAATATTAAAGTCCTTAGAATGTTATTAACAATACATTAAAAAAAAAACAGTCTTTATTCATAGTATTGAATGATAATTTATTTAATGTTTTTAGCTAAATATTATAAAAACTTAGCCCTAGTCTTGTATGCCATCTCACGGCTCAAAAACAGTATTAAAGTCCTTAGAAGTTTCTAGCTAAATATTACACATCGTAGCCGCATGTCGTGTATGTCATCTCACGGCTCAAAACAATATTAAAGTCCTTAGAATGTTTCAGCTAAATATTACACATTTTAGCCGCATGTCCTGTATGTCATCTCACGGCTCAAAAACAATATTAAGTCCTTAGAATGTTTCTAACTATTCATAAAAAAACAAAGTATTTGTTTCATCGTATTGGATGATAATATCAAAAAATATTAAAGTCCTTAGCTAAATATTATAAAATAGTAGCCATCAACTTGGATGACATCTCCCGGCTCAAAAACATTATTAAAGTCCTTAAAATTTTTGAAGCTAAATATTACACAACTTAGCCGCATGTCCTGTATGTCATCTCACGGCTCAAAAACACTTATTAAAGTCCTTAGAATGTTTCTAACAATTCATAAAAAAAACAAAGTATTTGTTCATCGTATTGGATGATAATATCAAAAAATATTAAAGTCCTTAGCTAAATATTATAAAATAGTAGCCATCGACTTGGATGACATCTCGCGGCTCAAAAACAATATTAAAGTCCTTAGAATGTTATTAACAATACATTAAAAAAAAACAGTCTTTATTCATAGTATTGAATGATAATTTATTTAATGTTTTTAGCTAAATATTATAAAAACTTAGCCCTAGTCTTGTATGCCATCTCACGGCTCAAAAACAGTATTAAAGTCCTTAGAAAGTTTCTAGCTAAATATTACACATCGTAGCCGCATGTCGTGTATGTCATCTCACGGCTCAAAAACAATATTAAAGTCCTTAGAATGTTTCTAGCTAAATATTACACATTTTAGCCGCATGTCCTGTATGTCATCTCACGGCTCAAAAACAATATTAAAGTCCTTAGAATGTTTCTAACTATTCATAAAAAAAACAAAGTATTTGTTCATCGTATTGGATGATAATATCAAAAAATATTAAAGTCCTTAGCTAAATATTATAAAATAGTAGCCATCAACTTGGATGACATCTCCCGGCTCAAAAACATTATTAAAGTCCTTAAAATTTTTGAAGCTAAATATTACACAACTTAGCCGCATGTCCTGTATGTCATCTCACGGCTCAAAAACACTTATTAAAGTCCTTAGAATGTTTCTAACAATTCATAAAAAAAACAAAGTATTTGTTCATCGTATTGGATGATAATATCAAAAAATATTAAAGTCCTTAGCTAAATATTATAAAATAGTAGCCATCAACTTGGATGACATCTCCCGGCTCAAAAACATTATTAAAGTCCTTAAAATTTTTGAAGCTAAATATTACACAACTTAGCCGCATGTCCTGTATGTCATCTCACGGCTCAAAAACACTTATTAAAGTCCTTAGAATGTTTCTAACAATTCATAAAAAAAACACAGTATTTGTTCATCGTATTGGATGATAATATCAACAAATATTAAAGTCCTTAGCTAAATATTATAAAATAGTAGCCATCGACTTGGATGACATCTCGCGGCTCAAAAACAATATTACAGTCCTTAGAATGTTATTAACAATACATAAAAAAAAAACAGTCTTTATTCATAGTATTGAATGATAATGTATTTAATGTTTTTAGCTAAATATTATAAAAACTTAGCCCTAGTCGTGTATGCCATCTCACGGCTCAAAAACATTATTAAAGTCCTTAGAATGTTTCTAGCTAAATATTACACATCTTAGCCGCATGTCGTTTATGTCACCTCACGGCTCAAAAACAATATTAAAGTCCTTAGAATGTTTCTAGCTAAATATTATAAAATCTTAGCCGCATGTTCTGTATGTCATCTCACGGCTCAAAAACAATATTAAAGTCCTTAGAATGTTTCTAACAATTCATAAAAAAAACAAATATTTGTTCATCGTATTGGATGATAATATCAAAAAATATTAAAGTCCTTAGCTAAATATTATAAAATAGTAGCCATCGACTTGGATGACATTTCCCGGCTTAAAATCATTATTAAAGTCCTTAAAATTTTTCAAGCTAAATATTACACAACTTAGCCGCATGTTCTGTATGTCATCTCACGGCTCAAAAATGATAATAAAGTCCTTAGATTGTGTTTAGCTAAATATTATAAGTGTAAACATGAATTGAATCCATAAAAATGCACAAAGTATTGAATATCAACAAATATTAAAGTCCTTAGCTAAATATTATAAAATAGTAGCCATCGACTTGGATGACATCTCGCGGCTCAAAAACAATATTACAGTCCTTAGAATGTTATTAACAATACTTAAAAAAAAGACAAAGTCTTTATTCATAGTATTGAATGATAATTTCTTTAATGTTTTTAGCTAAATATTATAAAAACTCACCCTAGTCTTGTATGTCATCTCACGGCTCAAAAACAATATTAAAGTCCTCAGAATGTTTCTAGCTAAATATTACACATCTTAGCTGCATGTCGTGTATGTCATCTCACGGCTCAAAAACAATATTAAAGTCCTTAGAATGTTTCTAGCTAAATATTATAAAATCTTAGCCGCATGTTCTGTATGTCATCTCACGGCTCAAAAACAGTATTAAAGTCCTTAGAATGTGTTTAGCTAAATATTATATGTGTAAACATGAACAAAATACATAAAAATGCACAAAGTATTGAATATCAAAAAATATTAAAGTCTTTAGCTAGATATTATAAAATGTTTGCCCCTCCCCCGACTGGGAAGCCATCTCGCGACTCAAAAACATTATTAAAGTCCTTAAAATGTTTCAAGCTAAATATTATAAAAACTTAGCCCTAGTCTTGTATGCCATCTCACGGCTCAAAAACATTAAAAAGTCCTTAGAATGTTTCTAGCTAAATATTACACATCTTAGCCGCATGTCGTGTATGTCATCTCACGGCTCAATAACAATATTAAAGTCCTTAGAATGTGTTTAGCTAAATATTATAAGTGTAAACATGAACAAAATATCACAAAATATTAATGTGTTTAGCTAAATATTGTAAAATAGTAGCCCTCTACTTTGGATGACAGTTCACGGCTCAAAAACATTATTAAAGTCCTTAAAATGTTTCAAGCTAAATATTACACATCTTAGCCCGCATGTCTCGCATGCCATCTCCCGGCTCAAAAATATTTTTTTTCCTTGGTTAAAAATCAGATGGGGGTCTCATCGTAATTTTGTAGCCGCGCGCCAGACCCCTGCCTTCGGGCGTAAATTCATAAGTGCCTGGGGCTCAGAAATTTTGCCGCCAGAATCCGCAAATTATATCTACTTTAACTGTTACTCACAGTTCTCTTACTAGTAAAACTGGCATGTACAGTGTGAATAACAAGTCATTAGTGGTGAGGGTCATTTTTCCATCCGAACATCTACAATCACATCTCTCATCTTTACATCCGCAACTTCTAAAGGCGACAAAACAAAAGATTATTACATACTTGTCTCTCCATTTTTAAATTAATACATAAAAAAATAATCCAATATTCTTAAACTTTAATATTTCTAAAAGTAATCTTCCTCTTTGTCATAATAAAACATTCTTCTCCAACGTCTCAGTACTAAACAAATATAATTTTACTTACTGTGGAATAACTATATCTTTGATGATTAACTGTTTGTTCTTTTCTTAAATTCACAGATATTTTCCCGTTATGGCAAAGTTCTGAAAATCGTCACATTCACAAAAAATAGTAAGTATTGTATTTATCAAAATAAATAATAAACATTATTAGTTAAAGTGTTATCTGTGTTATAGAATAGATGATTACAATAACTTTTTCCATTTATTTTAATTCCAGATTCGTTTCAAGTATTAGTCCAGTATCAGGAATTAGTAGCCGCACAAGCAGCCAAAATGGTATATTGTATTTATGCATGTTTTATTTTTTAAATCAAAGAAATGTAAATTTATCATTAAATATTTATAACCATTTGGCCTCAGTTATTTCAACTAGTTGGTGAACAAGTAAATTGAAACTAGACCAATGTGAACTTGTAAATTATTTGACTTGAAATATTAGTTTAAGTGCCTTTTGAAGTTAAATCATTTTAACTTTACGCGAAAACTTGAGTGTAAGAGCTCTCTATTGGGAAAAAAATGTAAACTATATACCTCTCTTATAACTTGCTCAAAGTATATAACTGTGTTCTCTGACCTGACAAAGTTTTAAGGTGGCAAGTTATCTTTTCATATTTTTGTGTTTACTTGTGTGAAATATGTTTTGTGGTTCCCGGGTTATGTAAAAAAATATTTCTGGGGGTGTACGAGAACAAAATCATGCATAATACATAAAATCGTAGCACCTGAGAGATGCCTCAAACAAGATTTCGGTCAAAATCCATCACTGGAAAGTGCAACTTTATTGAATGATTTATATTTTCAGTTTTTTTTACAACTTCCGGAAATTGCAACCAATCCCATGATTTTCTTTAAACTTTGCATTCTAACTACACACACACACACAAGTAGGCCTGTCACTTCATTTGAAACTTTTTTTAAGAAAAACGATTTTTGAGAATTACTAAGGGAACTGCGCACTTAAGTTTCTCAAATTGCCAAATTCACTACAAAGTACCACAAGAAATCCAAACTGAAGAATATAGAGGTTTACTAGAAGTACGACTTTTGCAAAAATGCCAAGAATCAAGAAAAATGATCAACCGGAAATAAATGCTGAATGTATTTTTAGTTTTGTTCCATTTTTTTTTTTTAAAGTCTTAAACGATTTCCTTGAAACTGTACTCGTATACCGTCTAATATATTAAGATCTTCAACTTTTTACTTTCTCTTACTCCTAGTAAGAGGAAGTATTGTAATCGTGTCAAATTTTCGATATCGAGTTTTCACCGGAAATATCCGTTTTGAGGTCCCCTGAGTCCAAAAAAGTGGTTTTTAGCGAATGGTCTGTATATATGTGTGTGTGTGTGTGTGTGTGTGTGGTGTGTGTGTGTGTGTGTATGTATGTGAACAGCATAGCTCAAAACGAACGAAAAATCGTAGAAAGTTCAAACTTGATATTACGTTTAGGTATCACCATGGGATCTGACGGTGCGTTATGTGTCAATATTCCTCAACCGGAAGTACCACTTTACTAGTTGTTTTTTTACGTTTTTGCAATTTTCTCAAAAATGGCTCCGAAGATTTTCTTTAAACTTGTTATATCAACTACACATACAAAGAGCTACAACTTTTATTTGAAACATTTCTCCAGGAAAATTCATTTAAGGGCACTTCTGGGGGAGGGGTGGGGTTAGGTTTTCATCTTAACTGCTGTTTCAGTATATTAGACAATTCTGTCATCTAAATAATGTTAATTAGAATTAAATATGTTGTTGAAATTCCGAGTTTGAAAAAAAATAGATAACCGGAAGTGCGTTTTTACTGAAATATAATTTTCAGTTTTCTGGTATTTTCTCGAAAATGGCTCCAACGATTTTCTTTAAACCAGCGTTGTTAACTATACATATAAAGAGCTACAACTTTTATTTGAAACTTTTCCCCTGATAAATTCATTTAAGGGGACTTTTGGGGGAGGGGGGTTATGTTTTTCTTTAAAATGCTATCACAGTTGATT
Organism: Triatoma infestans; assembly: GCA_011037195.1. Classification (NCBI taxonomy): domain Eukaryota; kingdom Metazoa; phylum Arthropoda; class Insecta; order Hemiptera; family Reduviidae; genus Triatoma; species Triatoma infestans. The sequence continues at coordinate 160,382 of JAAEAF010001165.1, read as the reverse complement.
ATACAATTCTGTCATCCAAATTGAAATAACTAGAAATTAATATATGACCCAAATTCCGAGTTTCACGGAAATTAGTAAACCGGACAGTTTTACTGGACAGTGTTTTCACTTTTCGACGAATTTCATTAAATTTGGTACACTAACTATAAAATTTGTCAATTATAATTTTGAGTACTGGAGTAAGAGAAAGTTGTGTGAGTGTTTCACACCAGATTTTTTTTGTATAATTTTGCGCTAAAATTGATTTTAGGGTGGTACTAGGGAGGTTAATGTAGTGTTTCCCCTCAGAGTATTACTTCTCTTACGCCTGGTAAGATATGTAGGAGAATAGTTATTTATTTTGGAAAGAGAGTTGTAAAAAATACGAGTGAAATATTAGATCTTTTTTCTCCATCCGTATTAAATTGGTTTTTAATTTATATGAATATAAAGAATTGTGGAAAGGTGCAAATACTATGTATTTTAATTCAAGTTAAACACTCCCTCTTTCTATAACCTGAAATCCGCCGTATCTGGCATTGTTTTGATGTAAAATGGATGTTGAGGTTCGATTACAAAAAAAATTCTTTTTTCAAATTTTCACCGACGAATCGCAAATTAATTGCCTTCTTCAGGGTCTGTACAAAGGTTACAGAGCAAATCAAAAATAAAGAATATACATATTTGTATATATAAACAAACTAAATAAATCGATGGAAGTATTATAATAGCAAATTGAATTTTTTTATAAACTATTGCTGTTATTGCAGACAAATCAGAATGAAATTACATCTCAAATATTACAATTTATACAATGAAAAAAAAAAAACCTATGGCAACAGGCCCATGAAGGACCAAGGCATTGCCAGACAGCATTTAAATAGGGGGGCGTGTGGTAAGCACGCTGCAGTTTCCACGCCGTTTAGTTCCGGCCTTCGCTACTTAGGGCGCTACTAACTGCAAGCTTCCCACTTTTTATCACGATGCTGGGTCAACACCGACTTTGCTTTCACGGGAATCGAACACTGAATTCTCGTACGACAGGTGAGTGCGCTAGCCACTAGACCAACGCGTGAGAACCAATTTAAACAATATCTGGTATATAAAACTGTAAATAATGCTTTTTTTGTTTTCTGTTATTTAATAATTGTCTCAGCACTGTTTCTTTATTATTATTATCATTATTTATATTATGATTATTATTTTTGACTGTTGTACAGATCCCTGAAGATGACAATAAATTTTTCGAAACGTCGGATAAATTTTTTTAAAAAGTGTAATTTTATTGACCGCCCCTCGTGATCTCCTGCAGTTAATACATTGGCCGAGAATCTTTATTATCATTGCAAAACTTCATACTTGAAGTTTTACAGTGATTATAAAGATTATTACTATATTTAAAAAATCTGGTGTGAAACACTCACACAACTTTCTCTTACTCCAGTTCTCCAAATTATAATTGACAGCTTTTACAGTGCATGTACCAAATTTAATGCGACTCGTCGAAAACTGAAAAAACTGTTCAGTAAAAGCGCACTTCCCGTTTACTAATTTTCTTGGAACTCGGAATTTCGGCCATGTATTTATTTCTAATTAATTTTGTTTGGATGATAGAATTGTATAATCAACTGTGATAACACTTTAGAGAAAAATATAACCCCACCCCTCCCCTAAAAGTGCCCTTAATAGTTGCCGAGAGAAATCCTTCAAATAAAATTTGTAGAATGTTTGCATGTTTAGTTTATATATGAAGTTTCAAAAAATCGTCGGAGCCATTTTTGAGAAAATTGCGGAAAAATGAATAAATCGTTTAGTAAAGTGGTAAAGTAAACGCACTTCCGGTTATCCGATTTTTTTCAAACTCGGAATTTCAACAACATATTTAATTCTAATTAACATTATTTAGATGACAGAATTGTGAAATAAACTGAAATAGCACTTTAGATGAAAACCTAACCCCACCCCTCCCCCCAAAGTGCCCTTCAGAGCATTTTCCCGGAGAAATGTTTCAAATAAAAGTTGTAGCTCTTTGTATGTGTAGTTGATGTACCAAGTTTAAAGAAAAATCGTCGGAGCCATTTATGAGAAAATCGCAAAAACGTAAAAAAAACAACTAGTAAAGTAATACTTCCGGTTGAGGAACATTGACAGATAACGCACCGTCCGTTCCCATGGTGATACCTAAACGTAATATCAAGTTTCAAAGCGTCTTACGATTTTTCGGTTTTGAGCTAGTGCTGTTTCACATACATACATACACACACACACACACACATACACACACACACCATTTGCTAAAAACCATTTTTTTGGACTCAGGGGACCTCAAAACGGATATTTCCGGTGAAAACTCGATATCGAAAATTTGACACGATTACAATACTTCTCTTACTAGGAGTAAGAGAAAGTAAAAATAGTCAAAACATAAAAAACTTCAAGTAATACATAAATACGACTGCAAAACAAAAAACCGAATTGCAACCGAAGTTGCACTAACCAAACATTGCATGCAACACAAACATGAATTTGACATGGGAAACACTGAAATTGGTATGATGGTAATGATGGTATATCACAAGTTAAACTATAGTTTTTAAGAAATTAAAAGGAAAATTTTTGTAAGTAAATTTCTTATGTTACATAGTAACTAGTATTATTGTTACATATGAACTAGTAGTATTGTTCAAGTAACTAGTAGATTTTCATAGTAAACTGTTTGCAGATTGTACTCATTGTTTAAATTGTAATATTAGAGATGTAATTTTATACTGATTTGTCTGCAATAACAACAATAGTTTATTTAGATTTCAATTTGCTATATATAATACTTTTTTACTTAGTTTATATATATTTATATACTTTTTATATATATTTCTGTATATTCTTTATTTTTGATTCGTTATGTAACTTTGAACATACCCTGAAGAAGGCAGTAACTACTTTTTGTGACCGAATCTCATACCATTTTACATCAAATACAGCGGCGGTAACGGGCACCAAAACATTTGTTTTGATCTTGTTTTTGGGTATTGCCGCTAGATGTCGGGTTAATTTATTTATTTATTTATTTATTTATTTATTAAGCTTTAACGTATTACAAAAATACAATAAGCACGTCAACAAATTCAAGCTGTGATGTACAAAGAAACTGAGTTTACTTTAAATAAAATTTGCTCTTTATAATTAATGTAACTTGCATATAACCAGGGATACTTAGTCTATACAAAATTCTGTAACCTTCCACTTGTATTCTAAATATTCAGTAATACTGTAGAAAGTTTTCTCTATCAGAAATCTTCTTACTACTTTCTAAACTGTTTTTCTTCAATTTCTTGAATTTCATGCGGCAAGTTATTATATATTTTCCGAGACATTATAGTTGGAGACAAATCAGATTTTTTCAGTCTTTTAGCTGGAATGTGTAAGTTGTTTTTGCTTCTTATGCCATATTGATGGAAATCACTTCTGAAAACATTATTAGTATTATCTTTTCGAGCCAATAAATTAGTGATAATAAACAAAGATGGCAAAGTTAGAAGAGAATGCTCTTTAAACAATGCTTTACAACTATCTCTATTATTTTATCTAATTAGATGTCGAGGCATAGTGTGCAACTCATTTGTGTGTAAAAGTTGAAATTTCTTTACTAAATTCATATAATAATAGTCACATTACTCCAAGATTGCAGAAAAAAATTGTTTCAAAATAAAATTTCTCAAAACTAAAATCGCTGGAATTTCCAACTTGGTATTCACATCTGACACGAAACTTTCGTACAAAATGTAACAACCAACTTTACCTACTAACGTTTTTTCGTTATTCTTTAAACTTGGTATATTATCTACACACACACACGCACACAAATAACTAACAGTTTTATTTGAAACATATTTCCAAAAAAAAAAAATATTTTAGGTAATTCTGGAGTATTGATAGCGTTACATTTCGAATATTATATGGGGCTGGTTGAATGTCATTGGCGCCCTGTCCTGGGCTACAATATAATCACTTGTACTACATGCCTGCGTAGGTACTTGTCCCCCGCCCCACCTTTACATTTATGTTTGAATAAATGAGTAAAAGTGAAAGTTTAAAAAAAAAATTGTCATTCTATGTGTATAATTGTGTTACCAGGAGATTAAGAGAGAAAGTGGTGTGAATCAGTCTACCTCAGAAGATATATGTTGCACAGAAAGCTCTACTATTGCTGACATGCTACCATTTATTAAAACTGTTATAGATGATTTTCTGATAAAAATTCCTTTGTAATGGAGATGCTGGACATGATTTCGCCAGTTGAATTTTATATTTATACTGTTTTTAATTTCTATTTCCACATTTATATATTGAGTATGCTCTAATTTCACAAGGTGGTAAAATTAGAGGTTGATAAAGATGGTGGCAGTAGGGATAATTTAGAGCAACCCTATGTTCAGTGAGTCTCATTTTTTCTCCGCCAAGTGAAACGGACAAAATTGTTATTAATCCAAGTGGAAATTTCCCTTTTAAAATGCTTTTAATTTGGCTAATTAGTATTATCGAGGCTAACTCATATATATATATTGGTGTGAGTTCAACTTTTGCTCACTTTTGGTTCATCTGTAACAATCTGTATATAATGATAAAGCAGCGCGATAGGCAGGTAAAATGACACTTTAGGCTACATATAGGTTATATAGTTCATAATTGAACCATTCTAACATGTTCACAAATATATATATACATTTACTATGAAACAATAACATGGTTTGTGTGTGTGTGTGTGTGTGTGTGTGTGTGTATGTATGTATGTGTATGTATGTATGGTGGATGTTCTCTACTTCTCTGTTAATACCGCTATTTCGTCTCTAAACTCAACCCCAGAACTTTGTGTGTACCTGAGTTGTAATTGTGTTAATTGTGTTTGGGGGAAACTGCTCTCATTGTATATATGTTTATCTGTCGTGTGAGGTATGAGGCCCCCTTCATTCTGCTCATATACAACATATCGCATTACCCGGTTTCGTACTGTAAATTCGCAGAATATGACGTAATATTCTCTCTCTCTCTCTCCCTCCCTCCCTATTCTACCATACCACATCTGCCATCATCACCTGGTCTCTCCCCTAACCTCTCGCAATTACATTGTCGGTTTGTGTTTCGGATATATCCTATTTTCTCCTCCTTCACTAACACATATCCATACATGCCACGACCAGTCATTATTACTGTTGTGTATTAATATGGCCGGAGGATCATATATACATTTCTAGAATTTTCCACCCAATTTGTGTCCTCGTGTGCGCCCGTGCCGTGCCTCCCCCAGACCATCTCATTTTGCAATTATGACATGAGATTTAGTTTCAGTTATTTGGTTTTTTTACTTATTGAATTCAATCAGATACCATGTAGGTTTCAATGTTTAAATTTTTCCAATTTACTATGTTGCCCAAAATATAACTCTCTCTTAAACCATGTTAATGATTACTTAATCATTAATTTGAACTGGTCTTAATCTCTAATTTGAACTGGATGAGAGATTTCATTTTCATTTAGAATGACTAGATTATCTGTTTGCTGGAATCTTAATTACCATGTCCAAGTCTATGAACCGTTCTCTTCTTAAATTTCTTTTAACTGGATTTGCCGGCTCATTCAAATGGGAAAGAGAATGAATAGAGAGAATTCAATCACACCCTCCAATATCCACGATAATAACGCACCAAAACTAAAAGAGCTAAAAAAGAATTGGGCTTGGGCAGAACTAATAACTACAACTAAGAGAAGCCCATATCCCGTAAGGAAAATTGGACTGGCCACTTTTTATCACAGGATCTAATTATCCCAGTCTAACAATATGAACAATTCTTACAATGGCATCCCCAACACTCCCTCACTATACAATAATTGATCCCTTTAGAAACAATAATTGATATGTGTAACTATTCAACGTTCCCAAAAGCAAACCCCAGCTTACTAAAACACACACACACACACACACGCACACACACATTGTCCACCTATAGACATCTATATTCTGTGACATTAATTAATCTATTAATTAAGTTTCTATTTGTCCTTGAATTAGCCCAGTATTCCCTAAATTTTCATCAATTTTTTTTTGTTTTTAACCATTTAGTTGGCGGAGAAAAAATGAAGTGAAGGCAGTGCCTGAACTAATATTTGTGTACAAAGGGTACTTTTCTCACAGTAAATAAATAACTATCATTTAATTGAAACGTTAGATCTATACCTTGATTATGAACAAAAGTTTAATTATGAAAGATAACTGTATTAACGTGTACATTGCAGAATTACATTTAGACTAATTGTACAAATTTTTCAGTAAAATTCATCATTTGCTTTTACATTCAAAATAAAAGTTTTTATCCTTTACAGTCTTTGGATGGACAGAATATATACAACTCTTGCTGTACTCTGCGAATTGAGTATTCAAAATTGACTTCCTTGAACGTAAAATATAATAACGACAAGTCAAGAGACTACACAAACCCCACTTTACCAAACGGCGAAGGAATGGATTCCGGTGGTGTTGGCGGCGGTGGTGTTGGTGGTAATGCTGCTGGAGGTGGTGTGATGACGCCAACCACGGCTGAACAACTTCTGCCGCACATTCTTCTAGCTGGAGCGGCCACCCAGTTAGGTACAGGTCCGCTAGCAGCAGTAACGGCGGCCAGAAGATTTGAACAAGGAAGGTTACCAGGTGTGTATGTACTACTGTTCACTGGGTCTATTGACGTATTTACAAAAACAGAACAGAGTAGTTACAGTGTTGTTGCTAGCTTACTGTTACTAAGGATTGAATAAAGTGGCAAGTAAATTCAAGTTCTTGATTCTGTTTTTATTCTGAGGAGTGAAGTAGTGACAAGAGATGGAGAAATTGGTTTCAGTAAATTCCTCTCTTTCTTTATTATGTTTATGAAGAAATTTGCTGAGGATCGGTGAAAAAAAAAATCATTATGCCAACGTTTCGACAGAGTTTCCTGTATCAGCTTTAGATAGTCTGAAGATGTGGAGAAAGAATGTTTAAACATACACATTTGTTACATCGCAGAAACATAAAAAAAAGAAAATTAAAAGTTACTGGTTTCTTGCCTTAAATCATTACTTAGAAGCAATTTGGTAGAAGATGTGAAAGTTGTAAAATTAAAAATATAGGTGTTATATTTTGGCAATTATTGCTGAAACGTAGAAAAGCATCGTGATGTGATTACATTGTGATGTTATCGTGGATGAGAGTTGAATATGACGAACTATTCAAAATTGTCTGGGAATAAACAAGTTTTCGAATCGCTAGAAATTATTTAAAAAGTGTCGCAGTTAAAAAAAAGTTAAAAAAGTTTTAGTTAAAAACTGAAACAAATACCTTTTTATAAATCCATTTCTTGATTAGTATCTTCTATATATTCTCCTATAATTAATTAATTAAGACTTTATTTTCTACAAAAAGAAATTATATCATTATTTATTTGTAGAACAGAACAATTTTCTTTAAACACTTTACTGTATATATCTTTATATTGTTTGGCAGGAAGCCAAGGTGTTCTTCCTTCACCATTCGGACCCCTGCACGGTCTGGCTTCACCACTAACCGCTGCACCTTTCACACCCGGATCGCCAGTCACTGGTCAGTATACATTTATAATGCTTAATTTTGTTTTTGTCTTAAGACTAACAAGAACTCTCCGTTGTTATTCACGATGCTGAGTTACCCCATGGGAATTAAACAGTGGCCGCGCACGCAGCACCTTGGCTACGCGGTGTTATACTTAATATTGTTGCAAATTCGATGCCTTTCGTGGTGATGATAACTTCTTCTATTTTTGTTTTTTTAGTATATGATAGAAGAACTGTTTGATGGATATAGTGATGGAATCGCCAGATGGATATAGTGACTTCTTTTAGCATTCTCTTAATTGCTTTGATTCGATTGTGTCAGTGCCATGACAAATTATTTCGTTACAATTTTCAAACGCATGATCTGCTTACGTTGACTTAGGTTGAGAGAGAGAATTAAGTATAATTAGAGAAATTCCAAAAAAATCTAGGTTTAAGTATAATTTCTCACTTTTTACTGAACCAAAACAAAATTTGTTTGAAGGTTTATCACCTTTTTATATAAAGATATACATGTTTTGAGGTTCTCTGAATCGATAAAAGAAGGTTAGTGAATGTCCCAAAAAAACGAATAGTTGCGACAAGATTTTACAGTTTGCTTGTTATACCGTTTAGATACAATCGTAATGTCCGTCACAAATAGGGTTGCCAGATGACAAATTTTAATATATATGTATATATGATTAAGATTTCAAAAATATATCATTTAGGAAAGAAATACACCACATTTTTTTGGAAACTTTATGAAATAAAAACCAACTTAAATCTTCCAAATTTGTTAATATATAAGAAAAATAAATGCACATACAGCTGCGGCCATAAAATCTTAGACGTCAATGTCATCTGATTGTCAGTTGGTGTAGAGGATTTATAATCTAAATTTTCAGTTTTGTCATTTTTGACATTTGGCGAGAAGCAATCGGCGGAATGCGTTGGCGCAAGCTTTGGGCACGCCATAAACGAGACTACTATCAAGTAATTAGCATTCACTTACTTGTTCATTGATGGGGCGCGAGATGAGCGCGCTAATACGAATTATTATAGTGATCGGATAAATATATCATTCTTAGGTGTATATTTAGAGTCTAATATCATATATATCAATAAGAACAAAATATATCAGGGTGATATTAAATATATTAGATCAGGCAACCCTAGTCACAAATGTTTTATTCAAAATACGTCGCTTTTTCTTGAAAATAGCTTCGCCGATATTTCTTAAACGTGGGAAAGACATAAAGGCCTTTCATTTTCCCAGGAAAGTTGATCTTGGAAAGTTCTGGGATAGCTGCAACGTTAAGACTGTTTCTAAATCGCACAATAGATTTTTCCAAATTTTCCTCGTGTTTCCAAAGATTTTCTTTAATTTTGGAATGTTAATTATATAAATCATTTTTATTTGGTACATTTTCCTGGCAAACTTTAATATAGATATATTTTATGCTATAAGTTTTGCTGTGGGGGGCTGGCAGGCAGCGCTGTCATACAGTGTAGACATGTAGAGGAGGGATAGCGCCCTGGACCCAAATGCTAAGATCCCGGGTGCGAGTCCAGCGAGTGAGAGTTTTGTCTTCTCAGACGAGAGAACACCACCCTAGAGGCCGGCAGTGCAACGAGAAGGCTCCGGGCACCAGTGACCATGGGAGTTTACGTGCCTTAAATTTCAGATATGCCTTCTAGATATATTTACTGAGTTGTAAAGTGACGAAATTTTAATCACTGTTCATAACATTACCAAGAATAAGTTTTAAATAACCAATCAGTACGTATACTATTAATAGATTATTGATTTTAGAGGCTAAACTTAGTGGTTGAGTTTTGGATATACAAAGATAAATACAAGTTGCCTAAATGAAAGGCAGAGTAATGTGTATTTTATGTATAATTAATAAATGTATATATTTAATATATATAAATATATCTATATAAAATATGCAAGTTTTGAATGTCAATAATGATAGATAAATAGAAATCAGCAGCCATAAATTCATTTAATATTAATCTGTTACTACTACTATAGTTCTTCAACCATCCAAGAATCTTATGAAATTTATATCTAATTAGAAGGTGCTCCATGTAATTAGTGTGTAAAGAGACAGCACTCTTTAATATTATTATTATTGTCTCTAATAATTAGTAGAGGAATTGTGTGCTTTGGTGCTTAAACCAATATTGCTCTTCAGTTTAGGTTGTAGACATGGCTTAACATTATATCTATTTAGTGAAATGTAAACATCAATTAGTAAGAAAAAATGCAGGAATGACTGTTAAGGACTTATAGGACTTTCAGTTGAAAAATTTTCTTCATATTCACTAGAAATTTCACTATACAATTAATTAACCCAAATTATGACCTAATGGCTAGAACTGTATATTGCTCTGAAATGCAACGTATAGAGAAGCGTAACGCCAGACCCCAAAACCCCGTTTAATAAATATTCTCTGAAATATGATTCACATAAAAAATAATAAGCAAACATCATGCTGTTTGTTGGTCGAGGGAGTGGAGTGGCTGCAAATCCACTCCTACCTGAAAGTTCTGTTTTGGATCTCTTAGATGTAATTATTTGTAAACAGAATGTACAGTGAAGTGTACAGTGGTAATTTTTTTTAATATACATGTATGTGTGTGTGTGTTTACTACTTAGTGAGTTAGAATTTGCCTGTAGCTATGCTAAACCCCAGTAGTTGCACGTATCAACTATTTGTGGAGGCCTTTTGTGTGAATGTGTCAATATCAGTCCTGTATTTTGCATTGTTAGTCTGAGATATCCGTAGGGACGCCAAGATCCCTGAAGAAGTGGCCGATTTCGGATTCTCATCCATCGTCAGAGTAAGGCTATCAAATTTGTATCCTTCGAACAACTTGACACAAATCTGATAGCCTTAATTTGACGATGGATGAGAATCAAAACCGGTCAGGAACAACGATAAGGTGGATAAAATCCCATATGTTATCCACCATTGCATATATTCCCTTCCATACATTCGATATTTCTCTATTCGATATTATTCTATATCAGAAAACATTTTTATAAAAAGAGAAAGCTATCAATTAATTTCCTTGATTTAGTGGCTCTGTAGGTAAAAAGCTGGATAATACTTGGGATAAGGAACAACAAAAATGAGCATATTACGTCGTATAAAATCCCAGATGTCAAAATATTCATATGCGATCCAACAATCTCGAAGCAGTATTATTGCATCTTCTTTCTGTCTTATATGATATAATATTGAGAGAAGGACATCTGTTTGAAGGTAAATACACAAGGTTCCTATTGAACCCATAGTTTGGCTTCCCTAGTATGTCCAGCTAATAATTGCCAAAGGTGATTGTGAGAGAGAATACTGATTTCATCTTTTGCACCAACTATATCATGCCAAAAATATGAAACCTCTTATGAGCATAGTGCTCGCATTTCCAAAGATGGTGAAAAAGAGTTTATACTAAAGCAGTTTATAATATCACAAACTGCTAATAGAAAGTACTTGTACAACATTATATTTTATTGTAATTTTAAAAAACTAAATGCATTTATACTAAATTGTAACATAATATTTATTGTATTACAAACTAAAAGTTATTAATGTTTGATTTATAGCTGAATATTACAACGGGAATATTGTTACAGCGGGGCCTATGTTCGCAGGGCTCCCTCTAACAGCGGCCGGCTTTACATTGCCGGGGGGAGCCACGGGAGCTGCTTTGGCCGCCCAAAATGCTCTTCGATTACCCGGACAATTAGCGCCAAATACGTGTGTACTCTTGGTCTCCAATCTATGTGAAGAGGTGTGTATCTTTATAATTTTTTATATTTCCTTTTTATTACCCTCTCATTTTCACTTTATTATTTTAATTGATTTTCTTTTTTTTTTAAGTTAATCACTCCTAAAATAATAAAAATTTCCAAACGGTTTTTATTACGTTTTTTTTTAATTTTATTTATTATTAAGTTTTTTCATTTCTTTGGAATAAAGAGTAATACAGTAATAATTGCTTCTAAATTATAGTTACAACAAAACCGTCACCTTTAACTTTTAATAAATTATTAAAATTTTATTAAAAAAAATCTCTTCAAAAAATGCAGTTGTATAGATTTTTGATGAAAATGAATTATTGTTTTCCAAGTTTTGATCAAATCACCCACTGTACACAACGAACAATTCAAAACAAAAAAAATACACCTAGCCAATGTTCACTAATAGTCCGTTTTAAGGATGATGTGAATTTTGTGGAACGAAAATTGCTGGCTTCTCACCGAGTGACTAATCTAGAGCGGTGCCAGACAATTATCATTGATTATTATGTACATTTATAATTCGTTCAACCAATAGAAGAAATCAGGGGGCCCCTAAATTTTCGCTAATAAGCCATAGAGGAAAATTTGGTAGCTGAAAATGTTGTGAAATCCGAAAATTGCACTTTTATTGACATAGTACATTAAATTGGCCGAATGAAAACGTCGAGCGCTTTTTTATTTCGGAGATTTTTGATGAAAATGAATTATTGTTTTCCAAGTTTTGATCAAATCACCCACTGTACATAACGAACAATTCAAAACAAAAAAAATACACCTAGCCAATGTTCACTAATAGTCCAAACAATTTGATAGTTAATAACTTTATCAAATACATGGGGTTAATTAATTAATTTTTATTGAACATATTTCATAATTATTACTTCTTTGTTTTTTAATTTAAGACGCGTCAACATCTATGGTCAATTAATGCCTATTGATAACTATTGTTCACTTTTCGATTTTCAAACTTCTTAACAATGTTTTGTTGTCTTCTTTTATTATTTTAATTTTATTTATTTTTCTAAATCTTTTACTAATTTTAATGGGAGTTGTGATTAATATTTTTTTTTCGTTTCTTTCCTTATGCTTGAAGTTAAATTATTTTTTATGTTTTTAAAAATTAAATTAGACGCTGTATAAACACATTAGTTTTTCTTTATTCATTATTTTTATTTAATTATTAATTTCTGCTAAGAAAGTAAAATGCAATAGTTGTTGAATATTTCTCGCATAGGTAATTGATTTTATTTTTCTGATGTAAACATGATATTCTAATAACTTCTGCACCATTAAAGAAATATTTAAATGATTAACTAATAAGAATAATTTCTTTTTCTAATTAGCAATTTTTGTTATTATTTTGAACATCTTTGTACATTTTAGAGTTTCTCAATTTGTTTTTTCTTTGACAACTGACTGTCTCCTTCTCTCAGTGTATGTATCATGTAAAAACAAGAATGCTACTGCAACATGTGAACAGTATTTACTTGAAGAATGATGAAATTGATAACAGTTATCCACGCTGAGGGCGGCACCTGCAGAGAGTTGTTTTAGCTGGAAACAGGCTCTGTCATCATATTGTTGATTATATTGCTTGTATTTTAGACTCTGCAATCTACGGACAAGAATGTGATTATTCTAGTTAATCTTATTTTGAGTTTGACTCCATTAGCCATCTCAGATCATCTTCAGCGTTCTAGGACTGGGGGCTTTTTTATTTTATGTGCTCATTCTTCAACCAAAAACTTAGCCATTTTCTGAAATTTAATTAAATAGTTTTCGTTATTTTCAAAAATTGTAAATAGAAAAAAACCGTTATTTTTAATATTATGCATTCTCTAAATAAAAGAATTTAATCGGCAGAAAATAAACTTACCCTTCAGCAGAATTGTCACCATTAATATAAGTCATTGTCAAAACAAACAATAGCAAATGTTTGCATTTCCATAGCTTTTCCACTCGCATTGTTTATGAAAGGAATGTTTAAATTAAACTAGTTTGGATTAGATTAAGGTCGGATTTACCCAAGATATGTTTAATGAAAATAAAACATTAACTTATTCAAAAATTCTCGATTGTAAGCGAATTGAATTTTGTAATTTAAGATCACCAAATGTTAGAAAATAGTAAATTAAATAATGAATAATTTTTTCATTTATCTATAACTCCATAACAAATTGTCATCCAATCAGTACAAATATTCTTCCATAATATAAACGTTTTCCTGCGAGAGTGTTACCGCTGGGTAGCTTCTCTCCTCCAGCTAATCACGTCATTCAAATTACACATCATCATCATCCTATTCACTTATTATATTTATTTATATAGATTGTGAATTCCGAATAAATATATATATATAAACGTTTCTAACGTCCTTCTTAAAACTGGTCTAACAATAACAGTTTAGAAGTTGTGAGTGCAGAATGAAGTAATATGCTGGGACAAAAATGCAATATTGAAGTAAGTAGAATTGAGTCTGTGCTTGGAAGAATTAATTGAAATGCACTGTTCTCCTGTTAATGATGTATGTGAGTTCACTGATTTTGAACTTCTTATTTATGAAAGCTATCAGAAGAGGCTACATCAATTTTGTTCAAACATTCTACTTGTTGTCTAAAAATAAATCTGGAGTTATATCGAGCTTGTGAGGTTTTGTGACAGGTTCAGTTGCTACATATTCTACTGTTAGGTTTAATTAGGGGCATAAACAACTGGTTGCTAAAAATCATAGTTATTTTTGTTTGTTTCCTTACAATTATAATGTCTGTATTGTTTTTACATTCTGCAGCAAACAGGAGAGTAGGAGAAACTGCCAGTTTTATTGAAGTTGAAAGTATTTGGTAGCAAGTTGTATGAAACTATAACTGTAAAATTTATTCATACTAATTTAATAAACATATCATTTTCATTGATTAAATGTTGCCATCGAATACTTTCACTTCTTTCTATGTTTATATGATTAATAAATAATAATTATTAGTAATATTTTGTTTTTTGTTTAATAAAAATATTAATTTTACTATAATTTTATAATTAATGTAGGTGTATGGACTTGTAAATTCTAATCTATCTGTTTGTGTTTTCTCTTGTTTTCCGATCTTCTTCTGCTGTCTACTCTACATCTACCCTTCTAAAACAACTTCTTCTATCAACCTACCTCTACATTCTACAATATGGGAATGCCAACAAAATACAAAATATATATATAAATACCTATCTATATATATATATATATATATAATTACAAAAAAAAAAAATACTAAATAGGGAATTACTCCGGATGCACTCTTCACACTCTTTGGTAGGTCATTTCTTTGTATTTTTTATATCATTTTTATTTTAATTCTGTCTTTTTTTATTTTATTTTTTTTTAACGTTTTAAGTTTTAGTTTTACCTACTTTTATATTTCGTTTCTCTATATTTAAAAATATTCAAACTAAAGGTCTCTATGTTTTTTGTGTTTCATTTTCATTAATTTTATTACACAGTGTTAATACAAAACGAATTATGTTTAGCTGTGGCTTTAACTTTTAATATTTATTTTTACATCTTAATTATATTAAATAAAATTGTTTCAACGATCCTGTTGTGTCCATAAACAAACAGATAGGTACTTATTCAGAGGAGTAAAACTGTAAAGCTCTATTGATGAAATATTTCAAAATTAAACAATAAAATAATTAGATCCTCTTAGACTGCAGTATATAATTAGTTAATCTTATATTTCAGGAATAGAATCTGAATCCAAATGTGCAGTTTATACCAAATTCCCAAGACATAACATTCTCTTATGCCTTACAGTATTACCTTGAGAAATGATTACAGTACTAATCATAGCTCAAGATAGATAATAACTTACTAAAAACTTACAATGTGATATATAGGGTTCGCAAATGTCCAGGCGAACTCTAGTTCACCACCACCCCATACAACTCATACTTACATATCGAGCAATTTACAGATGACTAAATTCTGTGCATTTAACATTGGACCCAAAGAGGAAAGTCAGAAAGTCACAAAAGATCTTGTAGGGGGCTTTGGATTTGTCCTCTTGTGTGCATGTACTTGGCTAGATCTCCATTTTGAGACATTATCGCAATCGCCTGTAAAATTATAGCTATAGGTTGGTGGAAGTGTGTTTCTTTGTGTTTTAAAGCTTTGCTGGGATCCCTAAATGAAAATAACTGCACAAACCAAACTATCTAGCATTTATGAACAATGTGGGACGTTGGGAAGTATTAAGGTTTCAGACATTTGAAGGGCCGCTAAGATCCACATTCCCTGCAGAATATCCAGACTAGTAATGCTTTTGATTTCATACAAGAACTAAGTTTGCTCGGTATGTTGTCGTATAGCTTTCTTTTTTGCTAGTTAGAGCATACTCTGACAGAGAATTTGCCAGGGATAATGTAATATGTGAATTCGCCATTCAAACAAAATAGTATACAAGAATGGTAAATGCTATTTTTAGCTGAGCCAGGCTATAGGGAAAGTCTCAGTCCAGGCTGTTTTCCCTTAGATTCTCTAACCACTGTCACTGTCTGATGATGAGCAATTTGTCTACAACGAGGAAATACTACCTGGATGATAGCAGTGCACTAGAAAGGTGATCTTGACACGTCTTTAAAAAAAATTGGTAAATAAAAACTTTCTGAAGAGAAATAGTTGTATTTCTTTTCATAAGGCCTCTTATAAAAAAGATTCCTATTAAATTATGTTTTAATTTTGTTAAATTAAGATATGAAGCTAAATAAGTCCCATCAGCCTGAGGATGTTTTTTTTTTCATTGGGGAATATTGGACGGCTTGTATCGATTACCCAACAGCAAAGTGATTAATAAATCAACTTTAAAAGGACTGCCGTTTATAAGTACTAGAGATAAATGTGGCAAGATCATAGAATGATAGTGCTATCATCACAACCAGAGATTTGTTCTGTTGCTTCATTTAAAAATAGAAAAAAATCCTTCTTCAATACAGTCAGCAGCAGAGAATTATAGCATTTTGACTAGATGCTTGCAAATGTTTTTTATTTATTTGTTGTATGTCAAGAATGAGGTCATAGCAAGTTTAATGGATCTTCTTCCGGTATAATTTATATATAGTGTATATGCATATATATAGAGAGTATATGTGTATATATATATTTAGTAAATGTTCTAACCAGCATTCAATTCTCCTCCAGTTGTTTGCAACAAATATTGCAGTTTATTATATATCAATAAAATTAATAAATTAAGTGGATTTTTCGTATTTTTTCTTTAAATTTATAGTTTTAGGTCCATTGTACATTGCTAAATATTCATTTATAAATTTAATTAAAAACATAGAGACTTTCAGTTTTTTATTTTTTTATGCATATTCAGTATCACCATATCCATGCTCGTTCATATTATATAATTTTGGCTTTGTTTTAATTTGTAAAATATATTTCTCTTATTTATTTGCTATTTTTTACATATAGATTAATTTCTTCTGTAAATTTAAATAAAAGTAGCTTTTTCAAATCTCTGTACCTATATCTCTGTTATTAATTTTTACATTTAGCTTTCATTAATTTTTAATTTTCATTTTGTTCATATTTTTCGATTCATTTTGAATAAAATGTTTATTAAATAAAATAATGCACGGTTATTATAAATCATTGTATTAGATCAGGCTTTCAATTTTAAACTTGATGCTAAATATGTATTGACTATTTTCTGTTTATTTTATTTTTATTAATATTAATTGAACTACCACTATTTTCTATGATAGTAATATATACATTTAGATATGTTGTTTTTGTATATTCTCTTAAAATTAATGAATTAGCTATTTAGTTTTCCCAAAGGGCCAGTAACAATAATGTCAGAAACCTTTTTTCTCATTTCATTTGCCCAATTGTAAGGAAGAATAGTTAAACATAAGTTAACTAACTTTAATAATTAATTGTAATTAAGATTAATTCATACATTAAAAAGAAGTTAACTTTGATCGTAGGAAAATTTAATCTGTAAACTTGTATAAAAATAAAATAAAAAAATCAGTAAAGACGTCATCGGGTTGATGGATTTTGTAAGATGCGGTGGTAGCACCAATATTTGATAAGGAAGTTCTGTATAATAAATAACAATCGTAACATTTCAGCATATTATAATAATATTGTAGCAGTCAATAGGTGTTTAGTATTCATAATTCCTGTTTATATATATATATATATATAATTGTTATTTTAAAATAGCAAATAATGTTGTTTATTAAACTAATAAATGTTTAATATTGTATTGTTGTTTTCCATAAAGGAGTGTATGGCGATGTACAGAGGGTGAAAATACTTTATAACAAAAAGGATAGTGCACTAATACAGATGGCCGAACCTCATCAAGCTAATCTTGGTAAAAACTTTTACATCTAAATTTATGATTATATATTTATTTATTTTATTTAAAAATAATCAATTTTTAAATACTCTTAATTGATTAATTTTTTTGTTTAGCAATGATGCACTTAGATAAAGTTCGCCTATTGGGTAAACAGATCCGAGTGATGTCCTCCAAACACCAAATGGTACAACTGCCAAAAGATGGCCATCCAGATGCTGGATTTACAAAAGATTATACTTCGTCCAATTTACATCGATTTAAAAAGCCTGGTTCTAAAAATTATCAAAATATTTATCCACCTTCAGCTACATTGCATCTGTCCAATATACCGTAAGTCTTTTTAACATAATTTCTTACTAGTGTAAAGAAGAGTTTCCTACTACTCAAGGCCCATAGCTTAAAGGCGTATTATTGAAGTTATTTACAGTCCTAAATGTTTACTAAAGATATACTTGAATATGCTGCCCACAGAATTGGAGCCATTGGTAGGTAGCAGCAGAAATGTAAAGGAAATTAATTTTATCATTCCATTGATTTTTATTCCCAGTCTCAACTATATTGGTGTCGCTCAACTACCATAGTCTTGACCTTATATTGGTACATAACCTCTACTCATCCACTAGAACATTAACATTGAACTAGTAGAAGTTCTTTACGGAGTCCGCTGCTAGCAACAGATCATCTGCATACACTAAACCCTGCTCTCTGTGCATCACTGAAAAAAAATTATTTGTTCAAATTTCAAAAAATCATTTGATTAATTTCCTTTACATTTCAGTTATAGAATGGGTATCTTGTTAGAAGAGGTAAAAAATCTCTGTACGACTTTTCAGAATACTCCAAAAAATAAATTTCAATTTGGGCTAAGTTAAAGTTTTTCCACCATTTATTAAATTTTTTTTGTATTTACAGGCCGAATATTAAAGAAGAGGATCTGAAAGATGCATTCACTAACAATGGTTTCACCGTCAAAGGATTCAAATTCTTTCCGTAAGTTTTTATTGCCCCCCCCTCCCCAATAATTTATTTAAATAGAATAAGTCATCTTTTATTTATTATTTTTAGAAACTGTTATTAATGAATGTTTGAATTTAAAAATAAAATGCCGGCTTTTATAAATAATTCTCAAGTATATATAAATTATTATAGACTGATACTACTGGCTTTAATTGTGCTGGTGAAATAAATTAATAGAGCTTCAATTTTGATAATTTTTGAAGTTAATGATAGATATGCAAAAAATCCGTGTTATATCGGAATATTTTGAACTTTTTGGAACTATTTTCTTTTTTCGAAATATCCATTATTTAAAATATTGAGACTGTTTACATTCGAAATATGGTAAACCATTCTCAAACTTACAAAGAAACATCTAGAATTCAAATTTCTGTTCCGAATTCCTTGTAGTCCTTTAATTGAAATCTGTATCAGCCATTTCTTGCATTAAGCGAGCTTGGCGGCACAATTTAGGGGGGAAATAAAAATGATTTAAAATTGTGGTCTTAATTCAAGAGAAGATTAGATTAATTCAATTAACACCAAAAAGGCAATATTCTTCAGCACTTTTATATATTCAGTGGAAACAGGTATATTACCCCTTTCTCAAAAACCTTTCGTGAAACCTCAGATTAACGGCTCAGCAAAAATGATTTTTTCCCCCAAAAAACTTTAAAATTATCTTTTCAACAATTGCATCAATTTTTTTTTTAACACTTTTATCCTGTGCAAAACAGAACGATCTTACATTTAAGATATCCGGAACACTTAAGCAATTTTTCCCTTAATGTGCTTCTCCAAATACACTTTCTGATTAAATTGTTGAAATGAAATAAGGTCCAAATTAAAAATAATAGCTAAACTTGGCTAAAGTATCTTGCAAATTACTGTCAGTAGTTTGAGGAATGTTGCTGGTACAAACTAACTGGCATATATATATTTGTTTATTTTTACTATGGTATTGCGATCATGTCATCAGAGGAGTTTTTCATATACATATTTCTGATCAAATCTCAATTTTGAAAATAATTTCACATGATTCTTTTACAACAACAAGAGAAGGTAATAATAATCGCTGTAATAAGTCATTTTCAAGCACCACTTACCATTACATCATGGTTTTGTTAACAGATCTTGATTTATCATGTTTTTGTTTTTTTTTAGAAAAGACAAAAAAATGGCACTACTTGAACTACCTAGTGTGGATGATGCTGTGGCTGCTCTTATTGTAAGTAATAATGATCGATTTGTTTTAAGCCATAGTTTGATTTATAATTATTTGCAATTTATCTTAACATCAGTATGCATAAAGAAAGTTGAGCCGTAAGATGGTTCATAAATTAACAGTGGCAGTTAGATTGGAACTCATATCCGATTAACTCCTGGCGAATTACCAAAAATTCGCTCAAATCATTTTCATAATACTATTTCTATTTGTTGACTCAATATGAGCATGCCAAAATATAAACGAAAATTAGTGTCTTAATAAGATAAAGAATCAGTAGATGGGATTAATGGCCAATTTCGAATAATCGTCACGGCGGGGTCGATTAGCACATACTTTAAAAAAATATAAAAATTCAAACGCTATCTGCCATATGACAATTGCAAAATACACACATGCCCCCCCCCCCACACACACAATACCGCTCCATCTCCCCCCACTACTTACTCACCTACTACTCCCGCTATGAGAAAACGTTCGGTCGCTTTTTCATGTGAGAAAAGTTGGTTTTTACCGTCTCCTCAAAAACGTATTCTACGTTAAAATTTAAGTTTTTAATTTAACGTTTTTTCATACTTATAGCAGCTTACACAGGGTCTCGAACTGGTCATGCCCCGTTACAAGTGCTTGATCATAACCAAAACCCGCCCCTCTTGAAATATTATTATTGTTGAATATGTGGATTGGTCCGGAGTGCTGGATAACATCTGGTATTTTATCCTCCTAGCATGCATTTATTTTGTTCTGACTCGTGTCGGATTTTCATCCATTGTCAGAGTCAATCTATCACTTTCTTGCAGACAGTTCACTCCAGGCTAAGAACTATACCACTCACAGTGACCAGCTACAAACAAGAACTCAATACCATATACACCATAGCCACAAAAAGAACAGTTACCCTACTAGCGTGTCAACAAATTATTAAGAAAAAGCAGACCAAACCGTTCCCAAGACGAAAACTCCATAACACCCAACTTATTCGCCACTTTCACATACATAGAGAACGACATTTATAAACATTTTCAAAAAAACTAGGCTTGAGAACAGCATTCAGAACAAACAATAAACTTGTAAACAAAATATGCACACTTACTGAAACAACCAACCTGTATGACAAAAGGGCATATACAAATTCTCAAAGTGCCGAATGCAATTGCACGTACGTAGCCCAGACCGGAAGACGTCTCAAAGATACGTTTAACGAACATCTACGCTCATGCAAATACAACAAAACCGACTCCAGTTATGCTAACCACCTTACAAAGAACAACCACAAAGTATAGAAAAAACAGTGGTCACACCAAGGCACAAAAGGAAGACGAATGGACATTCTAGAAAATATAGGAATATACAAACACAAGAATATAAATAAACTATAACTCAGGAATACTGTTTAATGAATATATATTAAGGGCATATATATATATGTGCACATAATGTATAAAGTGTCTATTAACACAAACACACACACAATTTGCATGATGAATGCGCCCTCTTATTAAATTCTAGCCTGTGGAACCAAATTTTCTTCTTCCCTCGTTTAAAATACAAATTATTTGCATAATGCACTTTTGAAATTTCCTATCACCCCTGTTTAAAAAAATTCCACCACAACATCTCTCACAACATATTCTTATTGTAATTTAGACCTAAATCAGTATCACTTAAAAAATAAGCATGATAAATAAAAACGATTACATTTGATTTTCTCTATTATTTATTTTATATCATCTCCAATTTGCCGTTTGCTGCCAATCTTCTTACATATCAATTTAACTACTTATTTTCTTGTATAAACCTTGCTTGGATTTCATATTTATTTATTATTTTTACAAGCTTTTAGCTGTTCTTAAACTTTACATTGTCTTTCTTCAAACTTTATCTATTCTTATTAGTGTAGTATACTCCTGAAATTTCTTATCGCCTCCCTAATAAAAATGACTTGATAAAAATTAACAGCACTTAAAATTTAGTTATAAAGTATCCTTTAAAACATGCTATTTATTATAAGCATATTATATTTCTAAAAACACACATACATAGTAACATAACCTTATAACCTCCCGCACAAACTACAAGTGTCGAGTGAAACAAAAACATTGTGTTTGAAGTGAACTTTCTGTACGAAATGGATAGATTTACTTTGACGATGGATGAAAATCCGAAACCGGACAGGAACAAAATGAATATGCATGCTACGGCGGATAAAATACCAGATATTATTATTGTTATTTACTAACATTAGTATCACTTACTTGAAAATATTCAACTTATTATATTTTTTAATTTTAGTTTTTAGATTTGGTTTTTTTCTTTCTTCAACAGAAAATGCACAACTATCAACTGAGTGAACAGAACCATTTGCGAGTATCCTTTTCAAAATCAAACATTCAGTCAACGACAATGCGAAGTTAAACAAAAGAAAAGTAAAAGAAACAAAAAACACCATTTTTACCTCCTACAGTTTGTTGTTTCAACTGGAACTTGCTGGGCGAGCCTCTTCATTACGCCACACAAAGTCAACAAATTAAGAAAAATCTCCCTCAGACATCAATCAACCCTGATGTTATTGGTCAGCATTATTATATCATAAATCAGGGCCATTCTCCCCCCCCCCCCTTTTCATTAATAATTAAAAAAAAATTATGCCAACATTAATTCGATTTTAGGAATTCTTCTATACATACATAAGTATGTATATTAAGCATTTATACATAGGTATGTTATGTATTAAAAAAAAAAAATTTTTTTTATTAAATAAACTCACGAATTTTGTGTTAACTTTTCAAGAAACAAACATTCCATCATCTGTTGTTAAGCGATGAAAACAAAACAAAATATATTTATATTTATTTAAATATTAAACAAAATACATAACAATAAGAGAAATTAACATTAAGCAATGGTAGTGTTTGGCCTAATTTGTGTGGGTTTTTCTTTTTGAACCAGCTGTTAAACAATACCACGGCCTATTTTACCATCGAATCAAAAAACCACAATCTTTTTTTTTTTTTAAATGAAAAAAAGAGAGAAAAAAACGAAAAATATATAAACAGTATTTATTTTTTTAAAATAAAGTAAATATAACTGCTAATGGAGGCAGTTCGGATTTTTATTCTTCATTAATATCTTTATTGTTTCGTTTTTATGTAATATATACATTTATATAAAACAATTAAATATACATATATGTATTTGTCTTTTAATCATGTTTGAACGAGGTATTCGCCTAGGTTTTTTTTTTAATTATATTTTTACACACAATGTATTAAGTAGTTTATTTTTTAGCAATTTTATTTAGTAATTATTTTAGTAACTTTTAGTATTATCTGACTTCTTTTCTCTCCTACAAACTGCTATTTGTATTCTATATTGTATAACATAATATTCCCTGAAGTATATTTTTATTATTATTACTATAAGAATCTCATCTTCATAATTATTATGGTTACTTTTTTAAAAAGGAAAGAAAGTCTTACTACTTTATTCTACTACTAAATAAGTATTTTTTATTTTTATTTTATTTTATTTTTATTTTTTTGAACAAAAAAGTTCTTCCAATTGTGATTTATGTTTTTTTATATATGAACAAATATTTAAGTGACAAAATAACTTTGAGAAATAAATTTACATTGGTTAAAAAAAAATAATAATATAAAATGACCGTGTGAGAGAGGACAGATTTATTTTATTGTCAAAAACACAATATATTAGAAACAAAACAAATATTAAATTGGTTGGCTAATTTAAAGAAAGGAAGTAATGGCGGAAATATTTGTTTAATTCTGTTTTCGTTTGAAATGAAACTATGAAAGCGAGCTTCTATTTTTGTAATATTTTTTATAATACTGCTTCCAATCCAAAAGTTTATTTAATTAATTATAATAGTAATTATTATTAGTTATTTTTGTAAAAAAAAATATATATATAACTTTTATAAATATAAATGGCCAGTCAAACTTTGTTTAGCTTCAAATAGAAATTATATTTCTACTTCAATAAGTCTTGATCTTGAAAAAAAAATATATATATATCTTCCTTTTCGTCTTAATTTAGTTTTCAGATTAGCTAAGGAAAAAAGTCTTCAGTTTATATCTTCAACTTAACATAGATGTTTCTACTTGTTTTTCTTATTCTCATATCACTAAGAATAAATATTGCACCTATATAACACATTCTTTTGAATAAATCCTATTATTTAAAAAAAAAAATCAGAAATCTACCTTTTGCAAAGTCCTCTTAATATGAAGGGAAAAACTAGTTATAGTTTTTTAAAAAGCCAACTATATTTTTCTTCAGTATTTTGTTTTTCTTTTGAAAGCTTTAAACAAAAATGTATTTTATTTTGTTTTCATAAAATCATTTTCTTATAACAAAGTTAATTGATAATATTTTGAAATCAGTTGAAGTATTTTACTACAAATCTTATTTATAAAATTGTTAATTTTGTTAATGTTCCCATGTTTATTTTATTTTTTGCTTATTTTTTGTTTCTTGTTTTTTTTTAAAAAAAAAGTTCTTTTTTTGTATTGTGTTTATTATTATTATATTCCTAAAGGTGCAGTAAGAATGGGCAACATTTTAGTGCTATTGTACAATTGTAGCCGGAAATATTACTCCATGGCCGGAGGCATATTGCATTTGTCAAATATTTTCAATGCTGCGCACACGTGTACGCAATTTTTCAAGTTGTCCGATCATTCATAAAAAAAAAAGTATCCTTATTTCTGTATTTTATAGACAACTTATTTTTTTGTTCTTTGATTTTCAATGAAACCGCCATAAAATCAAAAATTGAATCATAAAATGATTATGAACATTCTTTTAATGATTTATTAAAAGAATAAATAGTTTTTGTGGATAGAGTAATTGAATTCTTCTTTGATTACTTATCAAATTATAATTTCTTTATATAATTATCTACATCGATTTTCTGGTGAAAATCGTGTAGATATGGTTTAGTAAATATTTCATTGTAAGGGTAAAGAAATAAGACTGAGTACGGATACAAATATTTATAAAATATGTAAACTAGGAGAACGATCTAACAGTCGATTTCACTTTCTTACTATTAAGATCCGGAATTGATGGAAGATATTCCATCATTATAACATAGTCCGTTAGGCACAAAATCTTTTTAACTCATTCCAGTAAAAAAAAGTTTGATTTTTTATTATTTTTTAATTGTATTTGCGTGATTATTTTCTGAAGCGCAGTGAGTAAATTGCATCCGTTTCCGAAATAATTTGTCTTCATGTAAAGAATCGAGTCGTCATCGGCAAAATGTAACGCCAAATGTTCCATAAAAATAATTGATGCCCGGTAACAAGATGCAAAACTATTTATTGCTGCTGGTAATATTTCTGGCAAAATGCAATTTTTATGTTGCTCATTTAAAGGCACCTTAAAATGCGATCTTAAGTGTAGTGATAAAATAGATATAAAAAAAAAATATGCTATGCTCTAGAAAATGTCTCTTAAGAGTAGCAAAAATATGACTTTTTTTTTTGTTTTTAATAAATTATTTTTAAGAATTTTTTTATAAAAAAAAAAAAATAGTTTTTTATTTTTCCTTTTATTTTATTTATTTTTTTCATGTTTTTTGATGTATTAAGTTAGAAAAGTTTGGATTTATTAAGTTGAAAAGAATGCATGAGATTGTAAACATCTTACTCTAATTTAGGAAGCAGAAGTAACGTTCCCATTCGATATTGGTCTGTTGTGCCATTAAATACCCAGTTGCGGAGAGAATGTGTGCTATAGGTAATTATAAATTCTATATAATAATATATGTAGATAAAACTTTTTAAAGAAAAGAATAAGAATTAACTTTTTCTAACACTATTTTTCATATTATGCAAAGATATTGAGAGATAAAAACGCTACAACGTAGGTGTTCTTACTGTTCAAACTTTTGACAATCACTTAAGACCTTCCTAAATGTATAATCTTTAAAATTTAAAAAAAAAAAATTATATATAATAAAGTAACGAAAAAAAAAGAAAGCAGAAAATAAGATATATTTAAAAACAAAATAATTATATTTATAGATAAATAAAACTTCGCGGGGGATAGTAGAGAGAGAATTAAAATAAACAAATGTTCTTTCATTATCTCTTCTCACTCGCTTCCTCCATCTGTCTGTCTGTCGTGTCTGTCACGTCACGTCTGTCTTTTTTTTTGCTATAAAAAAAAATTATATGGCTACGTTATAGTGTGCGTGTGATTCGTCAGAGATCTTGTACAAACTGTTATACAGTACAGGGTTGTTCTTTCAAGTTGGTATTTTTTTTAAATTTCTTAAAATAAAAGCCCTCGGGATTAAAGGGGGAAAATAAACGTAATAGAAACTTCCAATCAGAAACGGAAAAATATTTGGATACCTAATATTTTTTCTACAATTCCATATAGAGCAGTGGTTCTGATCTTTTTTTATATGCTTAACAGTCCACTAGAAATGTGTAAACTGGTTCCGCCGCTTATTATAAAGATAAACACAATATACAGAAACTGTAATAGCGGCTTGTGCTAGTAGCTAGTAAATGACAAAAAATTAATCAATCAGCCTCCATGAAACAAAAAGCTTATGGGACTTTTATTTAGTGTTGCGACTTTTTTACTTTCTCACTGTTATTTTTTCTTGCCCTTACGGTGTATATTGCACTTTGATAAACCACTGCCTTAGAATATTTGTAAAAGAAAAAAGAATGTGGGTATAAACAGAAATATTCTTATAATGTAGGTTTGTTTGCTTAACAAATCTTGAAATCAGAGTGCATTATTTTCCACGCAGCCACTATAACCAAAGTCCTGGATACTTTTCTATCAACATTTTTACGGGGAAAATAATCCATACTATCTCTTAACTGTCAGTCTATTCTGGTCATCCTGATATCTTTTTCAGGCCTAAAAAATAAATAAAAACAATAATAAGAAGAAAAGAACAAAGTAATTATAAAAATATTTTATTTTACTAAATGTTTATTTTTTCGTTTTAAGGGTTGAATTTTTTTCCTTAAGAATAGTTCCGTGGTCGAACTTGGCAAGCTTCTTTCTCTTCTCCATTTAGAAACAACAAGCGAATCTATTGGAGGAGAGATATCTATTTAATAATATTAAAAAGAGACCAACCGATATTATAATAATAATCTAATATATTCGCAGAACTAATTTTTAAAAAAAGATAATTTTTGGTTTTAGATGACAAACGTTTATTTCTTATTAGTACAATCATTGTTGCAAATATTCTTGATTTCACAAATACAAAATAGCGACATTATGTCTGTTCATAACAGTAAATAATAATTCCCATTAAATATATTATATATTTAATATAATTGGTGGAAAATTATGAAAATATATCGCCGCCCCCAAGTAGAGAGTCATGCGATGATCCAAATTTACCATCAACATGTGTTTTTTTCTCTATTAATATCCAGAAATAATTTTTTATTTCTTAAGGTTGTCGCTAATATAATTGTATTTTTATTAAAATACGCACATTTTGATCGAGCCCCCATCGCCCCAAAATATTTACATATTTAATCATCAAGATAAATAAATGATCACATATATTTACATTGTATAGTGTGACCTAGCCAATAAGAAATACTCGGACTTCATTGCACTTTTTTAATTATAATAATAATTAAAAAACGTAAAATAAAATATCTTTTTTTGGACCAATAATAAAAAAAAACTAAGATAAAAGAAACAAAACATAAAATGCTTAACTGTAACATATCTAAATATTAAAAAAATATATATATATATGAAAGAATAAAATAAACTTATCTAGTACATAGTATATATAGCTACGTAATATTAATATTTATTATTATATAATACTGATGATTATAATACACATTATATCTGATTATACCATAAATCATCTTTTTAATAGTTTTTCAGTTTTTCAATGATAATTTTAATAAGATCACTAAAATAAAAGAACTATAGGACAAATTATTTTTGATCAGTAATGGTATAATTATTGCTTTAATTTTCTCTTTGTTTTGTTTTTTCAATTAATTTTTATCCAATTAAAACAACCCAAAAATCGTGATTTTGTGCCAAGTTTTTTAAAGGAAAAAAATAAATAATATAAAATATTTATTAAATTTACTGCGAACTGTTTTTTAGAAAATAAAAAAGAAAAGAAGGGATCGTTGTTAGTAGCTGAAATGATTTTTTTTGTTTTTTGCCACTTTCGTTATTTTGGGATATAGTTTTTATTGAATTATGAATAGTTAAAGGATAAAAAAAAAGTTTAAAAAATATAAATATAAATAATATATATATATATGTGTGGAACAAAACATATTACTATAAAAATTAGTATTGACAATTATTATAAAATAAAGAATATTTAAAAAAAAATAATAGGCAGGGTACATGGAAAAAATAAAAATTACATTATTTGTAACGTATTGTTGTTTATTAAAAAATAAAAATATGTTTTTGTCAAAAAAAAAATATATATTAAACAAAATATATAAGAGAGAGAGAGAGAGTTTTAACATACTTTTCTTAATAATTTTTATCTTTAAAATTATTTTTATACATATTCTCGATAAAATCATGGTACCATAAAGTTTTTTTTTTCTTCGAACATGTGGAAAGATAAAAAGTATTTCTGTCTGTTTCAACCTTTTCTAAAACAAATGTAAACCTTTTTCAGATTAATTATTCTAAATCTCAAGATTCATGATTCCAATCTACAAATCAGTACAATATAAACACGGAATATGCTCTTAGAATTATTATGCTGTCTGTTATCATTATATCTGTATTTATTAAGTGTGTAAGTGTAATTGATGTGCAGTAGTCACTTGCTTATGTATAATTTTGTATTTTTAAACAAATGTTACTGCTTCACTGCAATTAGGCAACACACAGCATACTCATATAATAGCTATGACAGATTTGAACAAAAAAAAAAAAAATCACAATTATATACTACCTCTTGTTAGGAGTAAGAGAAAGTAAAACTATGTAAGTATACATATTTGTCGTACAGTTGGCGACAATTCATATTTAGGTTTACTTTCGCCCAAACCTCAGCAACTTTCATAAACATATACTTCATGACAACCAACTCATATCTACAACAACAAAAATATAATTTTTAAAAAAAATTAGGAACTTGAACTTTTATTTTAAAATAATTGAAGACCAGTGTTAATGTCACTCTGTCCTATTTTATTCGAGTCTAAATAATTTCATTAAATTTCTGAATTGTTTCTAAGGAATACATTTGATTTGGAAATAGTAGAAAAAGATTTGGAAATGCTATGTAAAGGAAATCCATGTTTTTCGATTGTATTTATATGTAACATTTTTTACGAAATTGTTGGCTATCTCTCCAATCCCTGCAAAACTTCATATCTCTTTTCTATAAAAAAAAAAAATAATAATAATTATGTACTTATTATTATTGTGTTGAGATAAGTAAGTAAATCAAATATGGGATCAAGATTTTAAAATAATATAATTAAAAAAAGATTTGGAAATTACATTTTCAAAATAAAATAAAAAACATTGATTTGCCAAAAAATAAATAAAATTAATTTAGTAATAATAACAAAAACATAAATTAATTGTTTAATGTGAAATTAAGCCAACTTTAGGTAGAGAATAATTAAAAAAAAAAAATTATGGCAGTAGTTGAAGGTAGTTCGATGGTTACAATATCAACAAACAATTTTTCATTAAAAAGCACATAACCCAGGAAAAGTATTTTAGAATTGTAGAAATTTTATCATTAAAAAACATATTTAGGATTATTTGAAGCAGTAAAATATTAAATTTATTAAAAAAAATTATATATATATATTAAAGTATTTATTAAGAATAATCAACGTTAATTTAAAAAATAAATTTAGAAATGTTCGATGTTGCAAAAAATAAAATAAAAAGTAATTATTTTAATAATTTATTATAGAGTTAGTAATTTAGTGACTCCTAAAATAAAATGGGAGATTGTTTTTTTATTAAATTATTTAAATAGAAATTGATGGAAATAAAGAAAGCACTTCTTTATTTTAATATTATTATTTATATTTCTGTATTTATGCGCTAAATAATTATTTATAAAAACAAAACAGATTTTTATAGTTTCAAAAAACATTTTTAGTTTGGTAATGAAAAGCGCGTGCACACATGTCAATTCCTCGTAATACTAATTATATGGTCTAAATATAAAATACATAATTATAAATTGAAAAATATATGTTATTGATATATATATATATAAATATATAAAAGTCGCTGTTGTATAGATCGTAGTTAAGCTTTAAAATAAATAATTTAAAAAATGTTAAAAAAAAAGTTGTGACAATCCATGTTGGATGTTTTTCAAAGAAAAGAAATACTTGATGTATATCTGGACAATATTAACTTGCTCGTAGAGATTTCATTTATCTAGTCACCAGGGGCTAAATATCTGTTTACATCGCCTTAATGTAAATTTCAGTTTGATTTATCTAATAATGGTACCAGCTAGCATAGGTCAATAAAAAATGATTGATACCAGACTTTTCAAACCATGAAAAAACAGTTTATATGGACTTTGGGTTGATTTGAGTTGTTTCATTTCATTATGAATCAAAGGATGTTCCTTAACAAGGATATCCTGGTCCGAGATAGAATTCTAATATGTTCCTCCTCAAAGCAGGGGACATTATTCTGAGAATTGATGAGGGACCGTTTTGATAATAAATAGTTTGGTTTGCAACTAATCATTAACAGCCAGTGGCCATTTTAAAAGCAGTCTGGCATTGCCCCCTGGAAGACAACCTTGTGGTTTTCTACCGTTCCTCTAGACAGCAACATTGTCTCCGCCATGGCCAAGAAGAAACGCCAAATACCAGAATCTTGGATATAGAACAGTAAGATTGTGATCAACTTCTTGTCGGAAATAGACTGGTCTTTCTGAAGTCTTTTCGGCGAATGGTCTTGTTCCTGCTGAGCTCATCGCTTCTTCCAAATCAACACATTCTCACGGTCTACAAGTATGGCTACCATGAGAAGGTCCCTCTGAAACATGTCGCAAATATATCAATTCCAGCAATGTACATTGGCTAAGTTTGCCCGAACGCTGCACTATAGCACCTCGTTGGAGAAAGAAAAACGATGATAACGTTTTTTACAAATAAGTAAAACTAAACTCAAACAGACCAAGTCCATAATAATTTTTTGCATAGTTGAACATCTAGAATCTATTACATCAGTTCATCTTAAATCACTCACCCTTCTACATCTTCAACAATATGGGTTCTCTTAAATGGCCCCATCTTGCAACCCCTAATTGTCTTCTCCTTTGTGGAAAACTTAAAAAAAGTGAAAAATACCTGCACTCTTTGAACCAAATAGCTTGTTATAGGTTATTTTTCTACATACATAGCTTTCATATATATGTATATATACGCACATATATATAATATTTTTTTATATTTTGAAATATTTTTTTAATAAAAAACTGGACCAAATTTTTTATAGCCATTTACGAAAAAAAAATTAGAGAAAATCTAAAACGATCTTATATTCTATTAATTAAAAAAAAAGAAAGAAAAATGCATGACCTCCAAAAAAAATTTTGAAAGATAATACGCTCTTTAGACCTCTAAAGTTAAATAAGATTTTTCTAATTGATAAGTCTGCATCGATTTGCCTTTTTTTATGCATTAATCATCCTTACTTATCTTCGCAGTAATTTGAAATTATTAATTTAAGCGTAAGTTATTGTATTATTTGATTTCTAATGTTTCGTTTATTCTCAATTTGCGTGCATCAATTTTATGATGGGTACACATACCTTATTCAATTTTTTATCGTTTGACCATATTTTCTTTTCTTTATTTCTTTTTTATAATTAAATTCGTAATTTTTCATTTTCTGAATTAAAATTTAATTGGTCTATTACTGATCTATTTTTCAAATCTAAAGGCACTTGATATTTTTTTTCTCTGCAACTGTAGATATTTCATTTATTCTATTAAAAATAAATTAGAAAAACGAATATTTTTTCAACGAATTTCAAATGATTTTTTGAAAAAATGTGATTTTCATTCTCTTATAGGAAAAAATGATGTATTACTGCCCGTTTTAATAATAATAATAATAATGTCTTTATTATTCATAATTTACACAGTTCAATATTAACAAAAAGGCATTAAACCCCTGGCCAATGCCATCGGGGGAGAGTTGTTGTTTTAAGCATTACAAATCGTTAAAGCTTTAAATATAACAAAAATGAAGAACAGCAAAGGCAAATAGTGCATATAGCTAATAACAATGCATATAAATAAACATATCAATTAATCAATTATAATAGTTATATATTCATAAATTTGCCTCTGCAGTTAATTTACCTACGTCCCCAAGCCATTTTACAATAGTTTATTATCCATTTCCACTCCTCTTCATTTAAGTAGAACAACAATTCTTGCTCCGATAAACTGTTTGTATTGAAAACTTTTTTCTAATTTCATTATACACACTTGGTCTCTCTTCAGAACGCATAAATCTTTCGCATTTTACTGCCCGTTTTTCAAGTAGTCGAATTTAAGGTTAAGATAAAAATACGTAATAGTTTTACAACTGTTGCAGAGAAAATAAAATATTTAACATGTGGATAAAGTGTTTTTCAACGCGTTATTCAGGTACCTGGTACCTTACTCATATCTGAACTTGAGCTAGAAATGGCACTTTTCTCGTTAGACAAATAAATAACTATTTTTATTTTACTTCTACTTTTTCTACCAACGTATTTGATTTTTTAAATTGTTTTTACTAACTACCTTATTTATGTTGTTGGTGCTAATACTTTCTTTTTCATCAATTATTGCTTCCTGTGAAATTTCTTTGTGAAATTCTTGTTAAATTAAAAAACTGTATTCTCTTTTTAAAAAATGAAATATCAGCTAATGAATCAGACAAGTATTTAAATATTTAAAAAGAAGAAATATATATACTTCTGTTAAATTAAAAAAAAAATGCACAAGAAATTTGTTTTCCAATACGGTTATAACTTTGTTGAAGAAGGTTATGTTGGTAAACAATGCGAATTACTTCTGATTAAGATTCAGTTGATGTTTCATCCGCTGGTAAACTAAATCTCTTTATCATTCCTTTTTGTTCAAAATCTTTTACCAGCATAGTATTAAAACGGGTCAAAAGTATATATATATATATATATATATCCTAATATATTATATATATATATTATATTTATAATAAAAGCATGTTATCCAACAGAGATGTACAACTTGTTATAAAAAGAAAAGGTATATTGTGATTTCGTTAATTTTTTTTTTACCATGCAAACTAATTATAAAACCACTTGGATCTGTCAGAAGTTCAGTCTTGGATTGAACTTTTACTTATGGTCGACTCTCATTATAGTAAGCGCGCGAAAATAGAACAGTAATAAACTTATTTCCTAGTTTGACCAGCTAAGCGATTTTTTTGGGGAGGTACGGGTGCGGAGGCCCTCTTAAAAGTGATTACAGAAGATCTGTAAAATGTTAAAAAAATATTTATAATCAGTTCCCGCTATGTACATTACTTCTGCATACTGAAGGTAAACAAATATCTCCTACTTATAATAGAATTGTTCAGAGACGTAGCCTTGCTTTTAGGGGCTTTACAGAGAGAAAATAAGAATCGTCATATGAGTAGGAAATTTAATCTTTTTCAGATCTGCTGGAAAGGTTGTACCATTAATTTTTTTTTCCGTGCTTATTAACTTTACCAGCGCATAGCTTAATGACAAGCAGCGCCTTTGATATGAGCGGTTATGGTTTTCAATATTCCTCTTAGGGCTTTTTCACCGGTGTTGATCGAGAAATCTTGAGGAGCTGCATCAGTTAACGCAGGTCTATATGAGTATGCCACATGTATGTAATCTATGCAGCATAGCTGCTGCTACAAGATACCATGTTTGATACTAACTAAAAAATATTATCACCTAAATAACAAGTTGTATGAAGTTATATAACAAAATGCTTTATACTGCAATGTGGACCCGCCTTTGCAGACTGTTTGCTTTTCATTTGTGTCTCCCATTCTCTTCTATAAAAAAAACTCTGGAATACTATTTTCACAAAAGTGGAAAATAAAAAAATAAAATTTATATAGAAAAAATTATATTAACAGTGCTATAGTAATATATAACAAGTATAATTTATAATTTTGAAAGTACTTTTCTATTTCTTTTAAAATTCTTTGCTTTCTCTACTTCATTGCTCTATTCTGCTGTTTATTTTTAAAAAAAGGTTGTACAAAAATACCTTATAATGAGCTGTTTTAATGCATGTATATATATATATATATTTCCTTCAAATACACACACAAATACATACACACATCAAATTTTATATATAAATAAATAGCTTTTTCTTTTGTGCTAAGTCTTGTGTGAACTATGAAATAGTGGTAGAGAATTCCTTAAAATTTTTGTATAAATTATGTGCTGTTTTATTTTTCTTTCTTACTTCTTGATTGTACTACTCATTTTTCAAATTATTATAATAATCTTAGCCCTTGTCAAAAAAAAAAAAAATCAACTTACAAATAAAATACAATTATCTACAATTTCTGTAGCTACTTTTTTTTCCAAACTTTCTTTTTCTATTCTTTTTCAATTTATTCTCTTTGTAGAATTGTTGCTTTACTTTTTATTTTATTTATTTACAGTTACTGTTAAAACAAAATAAGAAAAAAGTTTGTTCTCTTTTGTATATTTTCTTTTCCCTTTTTCTACAAAATAAATACATAGAATAATAATAAGTATTAACCAAAAATTATTACACAGTGAAATAAAAAATCCAAAATATTCACTCCAACTATATGAAAGTAAAAAAAAATAAAAGAAATACTTTATTAATTAGTATTAAAAAAAAAAAAAAATCAGAAATATATATATAAAAATGGTATTTCTTTCAAACTGTCTTGTTTATTTTCTTCAACATTCTCTTCACTTCTTTCATCCTATTTAGCTTCCTTCGTTTCCTTTTCTTCATTTTTCAAACTGTTTTTTGTGTCTCTTCAAAATAAGTTTTTTTTATTTAGTAGCAACAATCACAAAAAATTAAAACAATAAAAATAAAAGAATAAGAAACAAGTATATACATTTCTTGCAATGTATGTATTTGTTGGAACCCCCGTCCATTAGTTTGTTCAACAAAAACTTGCAAAACACCTAGTGTTTATTGTAAAAACAAAAAACATGTGTCAATTCTGATCAATTTTTGGCTTTCATTATAATTTTTTTTTTTATTAAAATTAAATAAATAAATAAAAAAATGAAGAAGAAATATGGTAGGAAATGTTACCACTTAAGGGAATAAGTAATTTAAGATAATTCCATATTTGTGATAAGATGTCTTTTTTCGTTTTTTTAGTTTTGTTTTTTAAAAATAATAATATAAGAACGTTAATTTCGGACGTTATCGGAATAATATCGGACGTTCATTAAGATAAAAAATGAAATAATCAAAAATGTTATTAATACAGGGTGTTTCAGAGTTAAAAGGCCTAACTTCAAGATCGATTACTTGGGTTAAAAGAAAGAAAAAAGGTAACTATTGCCCCGGAAAATGAAATGTCCGAAAAATGTAGTTTTAATGGCTGTTTTTAATCATTATTAAAAAACTCAACTGTTTTTGAAAAAAGCAAATATTTTTCAAATTAAAAATGGTCAAGAAACAAATTTTGTAACCAACGATATCAGCGTCTAAGCTTAAATAAACGGAAGTTCAAACTTATGAGTGCTGCTTGCAAAAGAGAGACTACCGGATTCCCTACATCAGAAAATAACCTGCACTATATAAAAAAAACAAACAAAATTGCTTATTTATTTACAGCATGATAAATCTAAGTGATCGGTTATGGTCACATTGTTTCCGAGATCCCTGAAGAAGTGGTGAGTGAGAAAAAAGTAGCTTCTATATCTTTAATGTAATGTTCTTGAAAGAAACAAAACTGATATTATTCAATAGGTGGTTAGGTCCAAAGTTAATAGCCATTCGCCCAAGATTACTACAGAAGTTATTCTAATATGGCTGTGCGGTCAGCCTTACGGATGAGTGTAGGCCTCCTCACTGACTACTGTAGACTGATGAAGCACAAGCATCGCATGGGCCTGACAACGGATAGTCTGTGCAGATTTTGTCTGGAAGAAGAGGAAACAGCACGCATTATTACGTACTGTGTCAGTGTGAGGAATTTGTGTGGCCTCTTTGGGGAGGAGAAACTGATGCAAGCTTTACCTAAGAGTCCCTCGCCGACTCCGAAGTGTAATTGAACTTAAGAGAGAGTATTCAAATTTGTGGTTGCCACAATAGACCCATAAAGGTCGCGAGGCCATAAGCTTAATAGCCAACCCCAAGAATCGATAGATTCTAGATGGATACATCTAGGTCTTAGGAGTTCGACTATAATTTATTCTGATATATTTCAAAACACCTTGGTGTAATTATTGGTTAATTGTTCAATGTGAAAGTTAAAGTGGTTGGTGGTGCAGAGCTAAATGGCCTTACCAAAACCCTTCAACCACTGTAGGATAGTGGGGATTATTGTTCATGTTGATAAAATGGAAGACTAGAAGGGAAGCCGCGATCACTGGAGAACTGGCTACTATACACCACTTGGAAAGAAAAGTAGTT
Organism: Triatoma infestans; assembly: GCA_011037195.1. Classification (NCBI taxonomy): domain Eukaryota; kingdom Metazoa; phylum Arthropoda; class Insecta; order Hemiptera; family Reduviidae; genus Triatoma; species Triatoma infestans. The sequence continues at coordinate 123,733 of JAAEAF010001165.1, read as the reverse complement.
TTTCAAAAATTAAAACTTTTTTTTCCTTATGATCCATTATTTTTAAGTAACTCTTTCGAAGCAGTTATGCCCATAGGTTTCTCTCTCACTCTCTCTGTTGACCCAAAGAAATCCATTACTGAAGTTTGACCATTTAAACCAGTAACACTATGTATGTAAAAGTAAGTTATATTATTATATTCTGTGTGAATGTTTTATGGGTATGAATAGATGTTTTTGTGAATGTTTGTGAATTGTGTTAATTATTAGTAACTATGAATGAACTATGAGTATTTATGAACTTAGTGTAATTTATGAATGAATTATATAAAATGTTTTTATATTATGGTACAATTATAATCATAACTAATATGTACCCTACAGTAGTTAGTTAGTTATCTAACAATGTTTTATGTAATGAATAATGTTGAATGTACATTCAAATGTATAATAATAATTTAGGTATATAAAACTAAATAATAATATATAAGTGTAATAACTATACTATAAGAGCTGTTTAGAGAAGTACTATTAATAATAATTACAACCATCTCTACAGGTTAATATAAATAAATACAATAAAAATGGGTGAGTAAAGCGTAAAGTCCACTTCCGATAACTAATTCTCCTAAATTGTTTATATTATAAAAGTATAAAACAGTAAGGGGAATTTATGTTAATTTAATTTTATGTATAAAAGAAATTATAGCATTTTTAATATTTTTTATTGTTTATAAAATGAAAAGCTAGTTAAAAACAAAATATTTAAAAAGAAAAATGAAGTGTTTTTAACATAGAATCAATGAAAAGTCAATGAAGAGAAGAATTTATATTTTAACTTTTAGAAGAAACGGGTCAATTTAATACATAAATCCAAAGAGAAATTAAATAAAGGAAAACTTAAAAAAAAAACAATTAGATCATAAACAGTTGGTAGACTGGTTGTTTAGTGTCTTAGTTTCAGATTTCAATCAGTTTTATTATATTAACTAGAGAAACTCAATTCTTTCCTTTTTTTCTCTAACTGTTACATATACCAATCAGAGTGAATTGTGGCAATAGTGGCATTTTAACAAAACTGTTGAATTTAAAAAGAAAAAATTTAAATGTTTTTCCAAACCCTGTTTACTATGTACAATTTTGTGTTATTTTCTAAATAGGTTATAAGATTAGTCAGTTTATTCAAAAGCCATAAAGTGGTTAGAAATCTAAAACAAAAAATAAATAAAATCTCAAAAATTTCGTTTCACACAGCTATTTAAATAAAAAAGTACTCCATATACATTTTTTGCAGGATCGTTTCGTTGAAATCTTTCAAAATTCTGTCACCAGTTCCTTTATTATGTTGGCGTTTACGTGGTTGAGAGTATGATTCCGAAATTTCTACATTTGTAATATGCTGCTCACAACAGTATTCATTACAAATATTGTCCTAAATAGCTACACATCATTTTATGAATAGATTATTAATTACAACAAAGTGTTTTGTCGTTGAAGGGTGTCTGAGGAGTGATGCATCATCTCCAGCTGGAAACCTATTTAAAGATTAAAAGAGCTCAAACAACACTAGGTTACTTTATGGTCAAGTTTATATGTTAAGATGTCACTGTGCCAACATCCATTTCCTATTCCTACATTTTTATTAATTAAAAAAAAAAAAAATAGAGTATTGTCATCCATATCAAACCAATATTTTGGAGTCATCAACAAAAAATATTTACTTCTCTTGGTAATAAAAAAAAAAATATGAAAGGTGTTTATGTGAACAAGGCGCTTTGGTAAGGTAATGCGCATGCGTATTGTTGAAGTAGTTGTTAATTATATAGTATTTATATAAAACAATTATTATGAATACAAAATAATTAAAAAAAAAAAGCAAGAACATATCAATCAATGGTATATAAATGATTAAATTATGTTATTTTAAAAATAGGTAATTTGTTAGTTGAAAAAAAAATATTTGGAAGAGATTAAACAAGAATCAAATTATGTACTCCATCCAAAAGTTTACAATTAAAAAATAAAATTTTACAAGAATTTACAAACTTTAACATTATGTACCCAATATATTTTATTATTACTAAATATAAAAAAGCAAAATCCATTATTAATTAACTTTAATTTTTTCATTGAAATTTTAAAGGTTGATCATTTTTTTTGAGGTATGAGGAATGTATCATTTATATGTACATATAACAGTTGCTTGTATTAATTACCTTTCATTTTTTTACATTCCTAACAGGAATGAGACAAAAATAAAGATATTGGTGCATGACTTGCAGAACGAAAACTACATTTTCAGTCAACTGTGAGACTGTAAAAAATTGGTAGAGTTCCAAAAAATCGATTGGACTTATAGAGAGGTCCCCTGCTGCAAGTTTTATAGCTCACATCTGTGCCAGTTACCAATACACTTACACACAAGCGTAAACTAAGCAGGTCTCGTTGCGCGCTGCCTTATTGAAAGCAGTACAAATACGGCTCTGCAACCAGTGACCATAAGAGGTAACAATTTTGGAAAATAATTAAAAAAACTTAATAGAAATCATTTGAATTCTAAATATTGAAGTAAAATAAAGTAAGGCCTGTTTACCTGTTTAATAAAATCAGGCTTTACGTTCAATATTAACATGACAGGGATAACAAACCTATATTATTTCCTTTATTAATATAACAGCTCAAATTCAAGGTCACGACTGGGAGAAGAACATAGTCTCCTCACCTAATACCTTTAGCTTATGATCAGCAAAAACCAAAAATGTAAAATCATTTATTTCAAAAATTTTTTGGAGAAAATTTATTTTTGTGAGAGTCTAGAGGAATGGTAACTTTGGAAGTTGGTCAAACTGCAATTTTAGTACATTGTAAGATCCACCAATAGTATCAAAGATAATTATGTAGATATAAAGTCCAAGTTTGATGCAACACTAAAACTAATTTCATCAATTGGAAATTGAATAAGCAAGGGGTTTCGACTCGAACATTTGGGTCGAAAAATTGGTGTGTAGTTTTGTATGATTACTACTATTTTAGTGTGTAGTTTTGTATGATTGCGACCCAAGGATTTTTTTTATCAGATAGACTATTCTTATTTTGAATTATTCATTCATATTGATTATCTTGCAAAATTTTGTTACCCGGAGGGTTCTTGGGTTCTTTTTAGATTTTTTTTTTATATATAAACATGATTGCTTCAACATATTCTTGCTCTAATTGTATGGAAGATTCATAGAAAGTTTAATTTTAATCAGTCTATTTAATGCGATCAAAGTAAACCACTGTATTAAAAAACCTCTTTCACTATTGTATCATTCCCTTATCTTTAGATCAACAAAACAACGAAGAAATAAGAGATTGGAAAGTACTATTATTGGATTACTAGAAATCTCAAAAAAAAAGAAGGTGAAACATTAACTATTAGTAAGTTATAATAAACAAATAGTTTTATGTAACTTTTTTTTATAGATATGTGTTATTACATCATCCAAGGCAATTTGATCCACATGGCTAATTTAGATCTGTATGTTTCTGTAAATACGACATCTCAAAGTTAAAGAACACACCACTTTTCAGGAAACAAATTAGTGGATCATTAATGTAACGCTATGACCAGATGTATCTGTTAGATGGCTGATCGGCCAGGGGGTATCAAAGGAAAACACCAAAAATTTTTTGAGTGTTTTTTATTAATAACCCGACGTTTCGGCAAACATTGTTTGCCTTCTTCAGGGGCTATCTATAAAGAAAAAATATACATAAACATATAGCTAGCATTAACAGAACAAAACCAAAAAAAAAGGCAATAGAACCATAAAAATAAAAAGTAGTAATGGTAAACTAAAACAAAATACAAAGGTAAAATACAGATACGTAGTATACAAAAATTGTAGAAAAGTTACAGACCTTAGAAGGGGAAAATTTTGCAAAACCCATCCATTTTAACAACACAACCTAATCACACAAAACGCCTCTTTGCAGAATCAATACATATCCACCTACAACCCAATCCCATAAACCACAAAAAAAACAAAGAAGTCATCTCATCACTCTACAACAACATCCTCCACACCTTAAAGTAGACATATTTGCATCCACCCTCCACCCGTTTTTATAGACTGAAAATCATTTTCTCATTACTTAACAAATTAGGTCACACCAAGAATACATAAAAATCTTAGCATAATTATAGTGGCTGTCGATGTTTGATGCAGTATTTATATCATTTCAAATTAATGTTTACTATTAAAGTAATTTTTGTATTAATACAATAATCAGTTTATTCGTACCAAAAATTGATCAATTAACAGTAGTTCTAATAGAAGGAAAAAGAGGTAGGTAAACTATAATGGAATGCGTTGTGGTTAATTACTGGCTGTTTATTCCTTTATAATTGTTATATTTTCCTGTGTTTGTTTAGGGAATGAACCTCTTTGCAGCCTTATTTTCTTTTTTTATGATAAATTATACATTTAGTTTCTCCAGCGTTTCGGCATTTCACATGCCATTATCATAGGATTAACAATGTTTATATCTTATATTATTTTTGCATTCTGATAATGTAGCGTTGTTGGTTGAGTGTTTATGATATATATATCAGCTGGAAGATATTTCCCTTGTTTTTGTATAAAATATATATCGAAATAAATGTCTTACTGTCAAGTTATTCCTGTAAGATTGTTGTTAATCTGCTTCAGTATTTGTTGAGGGAATTTTTACTATTTTCTTGTTATTCGTATTATAAATATGTATAGAAAAAATAAGGCTGCAAAGAGGTTCATTCCCTAAACATACCCAGGAAATCATAACAATTGTAAACTATAAAGAAAGCTAATAATTATTATGAAAAAAATGGACAAATTATTAAACGTAACTCTCTCTATATTTTTCCATTCTCTTTTGTTCATTCTAACATCTTAAATTATTTTACTAATAACTCATTATTATCATATCATATGCCTTATCATAAAGTCACAAGATAATGCATATGCTCTATTCTAGATCCCACTTTGTTTGGAAAACTAGCCTTGCTACGGGTTTAATTAGCCTCCCGTAGCGGAGGTTGTGATATTCTCTGCTATCCTTAGAGGATGAGGGACCATTTTCTTCTCGTCTAAGATCTTGGCCGTGTGAATCATCCACAGCAACTCTTCGTTGACAACTTCTCTACTCCATCTCCTCTATCTAACGAATATGAAGTGGATTCGGTTCCTCCTGATCTCTCCTCAACAGATTTAATGATGTAAGATCTTGAAGTGTTTGCCTGTCCATACCTTTGTAGATCCGTGATCCACACCCACGACAATCATGGGCGGTGTCGCTGAAAAAACCCGATTTTCTTGAATCAAAGTTTTGCTTCTGCTTTTCTCTATTTTCTTTATCTTTCTTTCTGAAAGACGGAACTCGTCTTGGAGCTATTATCGCAAAAGGTTGGATCTCCTTGCTTACTCTAATATGTCCACATTATCCAGACTGCTGTATATAAAAATAGATTGGGAAATAAATTTACCCAATCCTGGTCTCCTAAAACCCTCAGGACTTATAACTGCCTTTTGCTTTTCTCCCCAGTAAGCGTCTTGTTGTTTAGGAATAATGAAAATCCTTTCTAAACAACTGCGACCATAATACGAAATACGAATATCAACTTTCCCTAAAACTATCAATATTTTTACTCTGTTTTGGGTGCCGGGACACATCGGCGTGGCATCAGCGGAATGACCGACTCCCTGGTAAAGGAAGGCACTATATCTTGAGGCCTAAGCGGAGTTACTCTTGGGTGAACTCAAGAAAGTGGAGGTGGCGGAAAGAGCACGCCTGGTACACTCTCCCAGGACTGAGGCAGGTCAAGGTCTGTATGGAAGGTTATAACCAGGAAAGGTCAAAAGCCTGCATCACTTTCAGTAAGAATAAGATCCGTATTCTTATGGGCTTTCTCTGGGGACACTGCAGACTCAGGGGACTTCTGAGAAAGCTGGGCCTAAATGGAAAGATGGCACATGCAAATTTGGGGAGATGGAGGAAACTCCAATACATCTCACCGATTGCGACGCTATCATCCAAAGAAGATTCAATAGCGTGGGTTGTTACTAGTGGGGGAGGGAGAAATACCCTTCCTAGAATCCCTCTAAGATTCTGGGATTTCTTAGGTAGCCCAACTTGGAGAGGATGCTATAGATGAGCAAGCTCATCTATGGTACCAGAAGGGACACAATAGATCACTAGATGGTCGCAGTGCATGAACCCTCAAAAAAAAAAAATCACTGTTACCTTTCCTGCCGCCCCTTTGAGGCTAGTTCGTGTAGGCGATATCGAAGCTGTAATTGTTCAACGTGCTGGGGACCTATGACTGTGAAATCCGCTCCCGAATTCACCTGAAAACGAATTTTTTTCCCGTTAACGGTACAGAGCAGATAGAGTGTTGTTTTCCTTTCGATGTTTTCCACCTTCTGGAAGGTCTCCTCTATAGTTATTAGTTCCAGATTAAAATAGATGTGAATTTGCAAATCACTCTGCTTATTAGTTGAGAGTTGTTTTTCTGTCTGTGTTCACAGTATTTACAGAAAGTTGTCGGTATGCTTGAAATGTCCAATAGCCACAATACATACATACATACAATACATACATTTAACTGACGTTGCTGGACACTCCCACAGTTGGTTATGATTGTAATTACAATATTCACATACTACTATACTACCTGATCCTTGTTACAAACACTTCATTCTTCTTTTGCCTCACAATCTAAACAGTGCGATCTGTTTCATCTCTAGATTTTATTGATTCTATTATATTAATATTGTTACCTACTACTCATCATTATTAGTATTACTAATACTAAGCATACCGATGCTATGTATGTGTTTGAACTAGTAGAAAAAATATCTCTATTAGCCAATATAATCCAGTCTACCGATGATATCTGCATTTACATGACTTAAAAAGCTTTTGAATCCTGCATAGAAAAATTAAGTGACGTAATGAAAGTCCTGTACGATTATAGTACAAGTAATGCTTCATCAGCTGAACAATCAAATGAATTGTATGTCCGTTTACACAGAAGAGGAATGTGCCACTAGGGCATGTTAAGTTAGGCGAAATGAGAGTTCCATGTGAATTGCAGGTAAGATTTTTGGGACTGTATGTAGATCGTAAATTGTCCTGGAATATTACACCTGGATATAACAATCAAGAAAATTGAAAAATATATGAATGCCTTAAGAATGATAGCATACGATAATTGGGGGAGCAGATCTTGCTGCCTGTCTGCTTTTTTATCTATCCACATTAGAGCCGTTATAGATTTCGGTTCAATTTTTATAATAGAGCGTACAATGGGAAATTATAAACACTATAAAAGATACAAAATGGGTGTATTAATCTATCCCTTGGATAACTTACCCAAAGAGAGTAATGTTAGCTGAGGTCTCTGATCCGCCATTGGATGATAGAAGAAGAATGAGAAGCGCTTTGTAGTCAAAACCATGGCCAATACGAGTCAGGTATCACGTGAAATCGCTGTTGTCTACAATGCTCATATCTTGCGCTTACTGGCGCAGAAAAAACACTTCTCTAATTATAGAAAGTTTCAAGGAATTTCTTATTTTCAGATGGACATTTACAGATCAAATTGCCGATATTTGAATCAGATTAGACATAATATTTAAAGTGGATGTGTGTTACTTACCGGACTATAAAGAAACACTAACAGACTAATAAAGCGGGTATTTAAAGATGGCAATCTTAGTCAAGCACCAAATTATCAGTTGATTTTTATCGATGGGTCCAAAATTGCAAACAATGTAGGAGCTGCGATCCTGGACTTAGCTTTAAATGAGACAAGGCAATACAGGCTGCCCCAATTCATGTCAAATTATTCTGTAAAAGCCATTATTGAAGCTATTGAATACATCGAGAACGTACCCTATAACAAATACGCCATACTAACAGATTGCAGGAGGTACTTGAAGTTTGGCAAATGTAAATTACCAAACACACACATCTTCTCTAGTAATGTTGTTGGAAAAAGATGTTGGAAATTTTATGAAGCTAATAAGCAGATAAAATTTATATCGATTAGAGGTCATGCAGGCATAACTGATAATTTGAGTAAAACCGCACACAGAGAAGGCACTATGGTTTTTTATGAGGCTCCAGCCTACGATTTAAACTCTAAGTCTCGAGAAGAGCAAACCAAATATTGATAACAGTCATATGAAATAAGTGCCAAAGGAACCTTTTATAAGAGATTCACACCCTTAGTAGGAAGAAAACCCTGATTTTATAATATGTCCCTGCCAAGAGAAGATATCAAAACAATACATAGGATTAGAACGAACCATGCAATATGTGGAGCATACCTAGCAAGAATTAGCCAAAAACAGTCAGATGTATGTAATGTATGCAAAGGAAAAGAGGATCCGGAACATGTGGTTATGGCATGCAAGAAATATGATAGGCAGAGAAAAAGCTTACTAGATGAACTTTATAAATACTAAAAGCTCCCTTCATTTATTTAGAAACTTAAAAAAATATAAACCAAACATATCTTATTAATTATATATATTTTAGACATCATTTTTACACCTCAGAACCTAATAAAACAGAAAGTAATGGCACAGCAGCCGCAATGCTAATGCAAAAAAGCAAGCATACCAACTATATTACGTACACACTGCATACCTTTTTTTTTCAGAGGTTTTTTTTTTCTACATGGAGTAGTTTCCTCTCACCCTACTGTCTGAGCCGATCCTTCCATTTCTCCTTATTCGTGGCATTGGCCTCCGGCAAACCATATCCTGACAGGGATTCTAATGCGGAGTCTTTCCATCTGGTCCTAGGTCTTCCCCTTCTTCTTCTTCCCTCAACCGTCATCTCATACACTGCCTTTGGAATTCTGTCTCCACCCATCCTTAACAAATGCCCCAACCATTTTAACTGTTTAAGCTCTATAGATTGGAGGATATTTTGTTGAACATTTAACTCTGTTCTAATGTCCACATTTCTTATTTTTTCCCTTCTGGATCTACCTGCTGACCTCCTCCAGTAGTCCATTTCGGTGGATAGCAATCTACTTCTTTCTTTTTTATTTAGAGTCCAGGTTTCTGCTCCGTATAGCACAATACTTTCAAATATAGCTTTATAAATTAGGTGCTTGGTGCTTCGGGAAATATTCTTATTCCACAGCACTGAATTGAGCATCCCTATGACTCTTTTCCCTTCTCTAATTCTTCTATCCACCTCTGATTTAGAACCACCACCGATCTCAACAATAGATCCCAGGTACTTAAAATTTTGGACTATTTTTACTTCTTTATCCTCCAATTCTATTCTGTCTTTACTTTGGGACAGATGTTCGGTCTTTGTAATATTTAAAGTAAGACCCCAGCGCTCATATTCTTCGGCTAATTTCCTTAACATGTAGGCCGCATCATCTACATCTCCCGCAATCACTACCTGGTCATCCGCAAATAGTAGGTTGCTTATGTATAAATTTTCCTTCACTTTCACACCCATTTTATGGCATTTGCTTTTCCATTCCTTCAGAGCCATGTCTAGGTAAATTTTGAAAAGTGTCGGAGACATGCAGCAGCCTTGCAGTAGACCTTTGGTAGTGCAAAAACTTTCAGAGATAAGCGAACCTAACTTTACTAAGCATTTATTACCTTTATAGAATCTTTGAATTACTGCGATAATGGAGGATCTAATGCCGGCCTGCCTCAAAGCTGTCCAAATACGATTCCATGGTACGCTGTCGTATGCCTTTTCTAAATCTATAAAAACCATTTCAATCTCCTTCGATTTAGCTTCATGTTTCTCCATTATTTGTCGCAGTGTAAAGATATGGTCTATGCAGGAACGCCCTGCCTGGAATCCACTATACTACTCATACCAACATACTACTCATACCAAACATACCAACTATACTACGTCTACCCCTAGCATACCAACTATTCTGCGACTACCCCAGCATACCAACTATACTACGTCTACCCCTAGCATACCAACTATGCTACTCATATTAAACATACCAACTATACTACTTATACTAAACATACCAATTACACTACGTCTACCCCCAGCATACCAACTACACAAGAAAAATGGGGTCCCTAAGTGATGGTAAATTTTGAAGAGTGCAGTGAGTGATCTTATTTCAGTTACCCAAAAAAGTGGAAACTTAAAAACTGCATATATAATCAGTTAACTGTATATTAAAATCAGTTAATTCTTTAACAATGCTTTTCCAAAAGTTAAAGAAGGAATTAGGAAATTCCAATCACCGACCGTTACAAGTTATGAAGAATGGAAGTTTCTCAGAAATTTTATCGAAAGGATAAAAATCTAAATGAGCCTGTAAGTAACATTTCTAGAAATACTTTAAACCAAAAAATGATATTAGCAGTGAAGAAACAGAAATTATATTGAAAAGTAAGGTGAACCTTTATTCTGTTAAAGTTGGTGTAACTAAATTACCAATATAAATCATAGTTATGTTTTGATTGAATCTAATCATGAAGTTGATATCGTCAAAATTTGTGAAGAAATTAAAGTAAACTGTAAAAGTAAATTAGAAGCTGAAGTGACAAAGAAATACATACTGGCCTCGATTAATTGTTTATAACATTCCTGAGGAGTTATGAAGAAATTTGGTGAGGATCGGTCAAGAAAGAAACATCCAATTATGCCAACGTGTCTTTATCAAGGCTTTAATCTAAAAAACCATACAATGAGAAACCACAATGCATTAATAATACCGTAAAATGCAGAATAATAATAACAAAAACAAAAAACAAAATGTTGAAACAATAATATTGAACTTACATATAGATAGTCGTGAAGATGTGGAGAAAGAATTTTTAAATCATATACATTTGTTACATCGCAGAAACATGAAAAAGAAAATTAAAAGTTGCTAGTTACTTGACTCAAATCATCTACAGAAATGAAAATGGGTTGAATAGGCAAGTGAAAGGGATTTGAGGAAATTTTTAGGGGTGGGATAAGTGAAAGGGAATTCTAGGTCATGTTTTGAAAAAAAGTTATACAACGCGGACAAATTATTCGTATCATTACAAAAATCCAACAGACAATTTATTTCTTTTGATATATATCATTTGCAATATATATTTCTTTTTCTCCTGTTAGTTTCTTTCGCTAGTATTTTCGTTTTAGAAAATTCAAATGTATGATTTTTTTCCTTAAAATGTTGTGTTAAAATGTGTGTGCAGTAATGTTGTCTTTGTCATTTTTGTTTCTGCAGTCGTATTGATGTTGGTCCATTCTGATTTTGAAGCATTGTGTAGTTTGACCAACATAATCAGCTGGACATTGTGTACAGTCTATCTGGTAAACGAGGTCTGATTGTAAGTTGTTGGGAGTTCGGTCTTTAAGTTTACTTGTTAATGGAGTTAGTGCATTTGTGGGCTAAAATGATATTAGAGCGTCTGAAAATTTTAGAGATTTTCTGTGACAGTTTGTTAATGTATGTAAATGAAATGTATATAGTAGGTTGGTCAACAGAAATATGAGGAGATTGAGTTAAGTTGTTATCGTAATGCCGTGTGTTGGTGAGTGTAGATGACAGTATTTCATTAAGTTCATTTATTCATATATTCACTTCATTTACATACATTAACTGTCCATATCTCAACCAACTTTTCAGAGGTTAGAGCAAAGAGTTACATAGATCTAAGCATTATTAATTCTTCTATGGTAATTCATGCGCAGAATGTAAGCTATGGGTCTATAAAGGAAACATTAAATGTGTTAATGGATAAGTATGTCCCATATGAGATGATCCTAATACTGACACAGAATACAACCGGCAAATACATATGAAAACTACACAAGGTATTTCGACGCCTTATGACAGATATTTCACTACACAGGAAGTTCAGTCGATTATTCATTCATTCAGTGCGAAGAAAACGCCAGGCGAAGACGGATATAATCAACATATTGTGAGAGAGGTATTTAATGCCTTTTCAGAATTTACTGCAGCCTAGTACAGTGAAGGTTTAAGGTGGGGAAGTTTCCTGATCTATGGAAGAACTCCATGATAGTATCTACAGTAAAACAGTAGTTAAATTCAGACCAATCAGCTTCTTATCTTTATGGGACAAAATATTAGAAAAACTGTTAATTAACAGAATTATGTTTTTTTGACATTCTAATGATATACTAAGCGAACGTCAGTATGGTTTTATCCCCCAAAAATGAACGGTGGACGCTTTAATGCAAGTTATTTATTTCATTTATTTCAAAATATTATATATACATATATACAGTTTTTTACATGGAGTTTCAGTTTATACTATAACCTCCTAACTATTTACATTAATAAAAAGTTAAACAAACGAAACAGTTATATTAAGGGGGAAAAAATGGCAAAAACCCCAAGCAATACAAACTCCCTTTATATGAGCATGTTTCTCACCCTGCGATGCCTGTAATCAACTCCAACGTCATAGTCCCTTATGTTCCTGCAAAGCGAGTTAATACTAAGACTAGTAAAGGCAAAAAATTTTTCAGTTGCAAGGAAAATGCATACTTCTATTTCGTCCATTTTGCAATACTCGTGCAAATCCTTAATTCTAGTATACCGTGGCGAGTTTGTTGCTAACCTTAAAAACTTGTTTTGGATTATTTGCAGGCCATCGATATTAGTTCTGCAGGTAATACTCCAGGAGGGGCATGCATACAATAGCATGGGTTTAACAACTACCTTATATAGCAACAGCTTGTTGCTAGGGGCCAGTTTAGACTCTCTGCAGAATAGCGGAAATAGTGCTCGGATCGCCGCCTTGCCTTTGTTAATACGTTCCTTTACGTGAGGCGTAAAGGTAAGTTTACGGTCGAGAGTGACACCTAGATAGCGAACGGAGCTAGACCAAGGCACTGCCTGCCCTTGGAAGTGTACTTCTTTCCAAAGTACGGGTCTTCGCTTGGAAAATAAAATGGCTTCGGTTTTGCTGCTGTTAATTTTAATTTTCCACCTATCACAGTATCTGCTGATGCAGGCCATTGCTTCTGACAATCTGAGCGCAATTGTGTCAATTCTCCATGAGGAAGAAAAGAGAGCAACGTCGTCAGCATATAAGGCCAAGCTAACGTTTTTAGGGTTAGGCAGCGTATTGAAATATATAAGAAAGAGCACCGGGCCGATGATTGAACCCTGAGGAACTCCGGCAGCAATTTTGTGAGCTTCAGAGAGGGTGGAGTTTATGTTGACACGGAATTTTCTGTTTACCAGGTAGGAATGAACAATTTTGGTGATGTAGGGAGGGAAGTTATAATTGATCAGTCTAGAGAGTAGACCATCGTGCCAGACTGTATCAAAAGCCTTCTGAATGTCCATCAGCACCAAACCTGTATGTTTACGGTGATGGAAAGCAGCAGTTATGTTGTCCACTAGCCTAGTTATCTGGGCAGTTGTGGACAGACCAGACCTAAAGCCAAACTGCTCCTCTCTGATGATACCGTTACTTTCTAAATGCTTATTAATTCTTGTTAATAGGATTCTTTCAAAAATTTTGCTGATGGAACTCAGAAGACTGATGGGCCTGTAATTGTTAGGGTTACTGGAAGACTTTGAAGGTTTTAAAATAAGGATAATTTTTGAGGTTTTCCAAGGAGTCGGGAAGTGACCAAGAGTGAGTGATTTGTTAAGTAGGTTGGTTAAGAATACAAGGGCTTTTCGAGGAAGGTGTTTTAGAAACAGGTTATGTATATTATCGAGGCCTGGGGACTTTTTATTCTTTCTAGAGTTTATAATTTGGGAAATTTCTTTAGGACTTGTTAGTTTACAGTCAGCAAGTTTACAGGTAGGAACAGTTTTTGAGAAAATGTTTAATTTCAGTTTCTACTTTTTTACAATGAGTAGGGGCACCCATGTCGGCATTTTGCAAATGTACCTGTTCCAAATACTCAGCCATGAGATTTGCTTTATCGTTATCAGAGCAAGCTTCAGTACCGTTATATATGATTGGAGAATGGTAGTCCGTATTTTTAGGATAGGTTTTAAAGTATCTGACAACCTTCAGATAGGAAGGGTTATTAGGGTCGAGTGCAGAAATGTATGCCACCTGCTGTTCTTCCAAATCTGAACCTGCTTCTTGACAATGTCCTGTAGACGGTTGAGTAAAGATTTGAGGGGGAGTGTTCTGTATCTTTGAAAAAGGTGTCTGATTTTGTTTTTAAATTTAATCAACAATTTAGTATTATCTGGGAGGTTGAGGGTATAGCCAGCTGGACGCCTAGGAACCGATTCGGCGGCAGCAAATTCGATTAGGTTAGTTAAGTTTACACATGATTCATCTACAGAAAAATAATCGGTCGGTTGAGTACGAAGATTTAGGTGCTCATTTATTAGGGTTTTGAACTTACTCCAATTTGCATGTTTGAAGTCGAAGATCATTAGAGGGGGTTGTACAATTGGGGTAAGAAACGGTTGAAAAGAGACAGGGTTATGATTACTTGAAAGGACGGGATGACTTACAGGGGTTGTGAAATTCCTTACATTTTTAATCAAAGCTATGTCAAGAGTACTCGGCTGATGGTGAGAGGGAGGGAAATATGTAGGGAAATGAGGAGTATTCAGGGCAAAACCATGGTCCACAGATAAATCAAGCAACTGTTCGCCTGCTGAATTATTAGTAGTACAATTCCAAGCAATGTGTCTTGCATTAAAGTCTCCCAGAAGATAGCACGTCTATGCAATGAGAATAGCTCTAATATGTCATTATCAAACCATCTTTTATTAGGGGCTCTATAACAGGAGATAATGAGCACAGACATGGAGGCGAAAAACACTTCTAGACCAACTGCCTCGAAAGAAGGAAGACTGGGCAATGAGACCAGAGCGTGTTTGATGTTACGTTTAACAGCGATAGCCACACCACCTCCCCTTGAGTTGTGGTCTCTTCTGTATAGAACGTAACCATTTAATTTAACTCTATGTGTTGAGGCAAGTTTGGTCTCAGACAGGGCACAGCAATCTATATCCATGTCCGATAAGGCCTGAACTAGTTCATTAGCTTTGTCTTTAAGTGAGTTAGCATTCCATTGGAGAAGCCTAAATGTGTTCGAAAGACAAGCTGTCATTCTGACAATGAGAAAATTGCCTCTGCAATAAGTGCCAACTTAGAAATAAGGTCAGGAGCAGCCTTAATTTGAACAACAAGCAATTTAATTTTTGTAAGTAGACTCCTAAAATTAAACATTTCTTTAAAGGTGTTAATCAAAGAAAAAAGAGATATTTCTTCGTTTGCTGGTGCTCTCTGAGTGAGTGGACTCCCCAGACTGAAGAAGGGAACGCTTCTTGGTTGGTAGTGTTTCTCCTGTTGAGAGCAGGAAATTGTGCGTGATCCGCTAAGATAGGTGGGTCTGGTTTAAGCCTTGGGTTTATTCGATACTTTTTCCTAGCCTCTGCAGCAGCAATAACTGGGCACTGATTGTCCGAAGATCTGTGTGCACCTCCACAATTCGCACATTTTGCAGAGTTGACAATATTTTTCTGAGGACACTCTTCAGAGCCATGGTTCTTAGCACAATGCTCACATTTAGGTGTTTTGTGACAATGCATAGCCAAATGGCCTATTCCTTGGCATCTGAAACATCTAATTACGATGTTTTTACTCTTATACTTTTGCCACTGAAAACGGCAGTAGGCTATTGCCTTAACATTAAGAATATCTGTGATGGGTGTGCCTACTGTATTTTTCTTGTGTTTAAATTCAATTTGTCCAGTGAGTTTCGCCTTGATCAATTTCACAGAATGTGAATGGTGTTTGAATTGAGAATACATGACGACAGGTGGCATGTCAAATTTCACTTTAAGTGACGAGTTGGATTTAGTTAAGTTCTTTCTAGTAGAAGGGATCACGGGAGTTTCGTCAAAGTCATTTTCATCTACAGATAATATTTGAAACTTATTAGAAGTTGCTATCTCCTGATTAGGACTTATAATAACTTTTCTTTTAATTCCAGTGTATGGTATTTTCGTGAAGCTAACTTCTTGAGGTGACTGAGTTTTTACGCCATCCATAGCTTCAGTACACTGCGGCACTGATCGGCCAGTACTAAGTGTCAGTACTGCTGGGCTAGGGTTAGTACATGTAGTTAGAGTAGTGGGGACAGTTCTCCCACCACTAGTTACATACACATCACCGTCACCAACATTTACCTCACCTGTGTGACTCGTCAACTTGTTTAATATTTGAGAACAAATATTATTTTAAATAAGTAGAAAATAAACTTAAAAGTTCAGAAATAATGAAAAAAGAACTGTAAATTTACTGTATAAACGTAATAATTTTTAACTAACAATTAGAACGAAAAAAACTAGAAAGTTGGTAGAACAATAACACAACAGTTGTGAACTGTATGCCGTCCAAAGGCCAACTGCTTTAATGCAAGTTAATATTTTATTGAAAAAGGGTTGAAAGACAAAGCGATGTTTTGATGTAAAGGGGGCTTTTGATGCTTGCTACCTGGTGGCCCTCCATTTTAACTCAGTTACAAAACTACCACTGCCCTAGAAATTTGAATCAGTTAACTATAGAGTGTTTCTCTAATAGAACAGTAGGTATCAAGACCAATACAGAACATGTAATTAGAAAAGTGACTCAAGGTTGCCCGTAAGGTTCATGTTGCGGACGAGGGTTCTGGGTAATTCAGTACGATGAATTATTAAGAAGAGTATATGCTCCCGGACTTCAGTTGTAGCATTTACAGATAGTTATTAATTACTGTGTGGGGCAGAACGATCATCGAAGCACAATGTTTGGCCAAACTGTGCTTACTTATGGTCCGAGAATGGTCCACTAGAAATAAGGTAGTTTTTAATACAGAAAAATGTAAAATGTAACCAATTTCTCGCAAAACTGTTAATGAAAATGTTATTATTTTTCTGGAAGATCAACGCTGAAGGGCAAATTTGAGATATAAAATACCTAGGAGTCATTTTCCTTAGAACAACCCCATCCAAAATGTTGCAGAAAGGCAACTAACTAAATGAATTAACATTTTGTCTCATGAGCTGGTATACCCCACACTAACTGCCGGTACCGGCTAACCGACGCTGGGAGGGGTATTGAGAGGTACGTAAACATTGCCGGCTTCACATCTACACGACACTGCCGGCCCGGCCGTGGCGAGGGTATGCTGGAGGACGTTTGTCGTTTTTATTCGCTTCAACAACATATCTACAAACATACAAAACTCTATAGCTACATCCTCTACAAACGTACAAAAATATCACCCCATCGGCACAAGTGAATATTATGAAAATATAGCCTGCAGCTTTCAACAACACCCACTAGTCCATCAGACCTGTCAGAGTATTCGTCTCTGGATTCGTATGATATCTTATTTTATTGTATTTTATTTTTGTGCTTCATAGCTATTTTGTTCTTGAGCTGAAAGCAGACTGCATTAAAAAAAAAAATCTAGTGTGAAACACATACACAACTTTCTCTTACTCCAGTTTTAAAAATACAAATTGACAAACTTTATAGTTAGTATACCAAATATAATGCAATAAATAACAAAGTAATCTGCAACGAAAAAACACTACTTCAATTTTACTTTGACAACCAACATTTATTTGTACCGGCTGGATACATTCTCTGAATGATGTGTTCTAGCGTGTAGTTCATCAAAACTTGAAATCTTCTTCCGGAAATCATTAAAAAACTTGATGTCATCGGTTCACAGTTCTTCAAATAAAACGTGAAACGCTTCGTACTCCTTTCTATTTAGATTAATAGGGTGAATTCATTGGATTCTATTTCTCTTCCTTTTCTTCATACGTCTGTAAACTATCATTCATGCTAGCAATTGTGTGCTTCCATTGCGACGAGAAGAATATCTAAATAAAATAGAATTAAACAGTCCGCTAGAGTACGGTCGGCTAACCGTCGGCCGGCTATGTGAGAAATCTCATGAGACCGGATCGGGTACCCGGCGCCGTTTAACCACCTGCCGGCTTCTGTGAACTTTTTAATATTATATACATGTACAAAGAGCTACAACATTTATTTGAAACATTTCTCCAGGAAAGTTTATTTAAGGGCAGTTTTGGGGGAGGGGTGGGTTTATGGTTCCCTCTATGTGTCGTTTCAGTTTATTACACAATTCTATCATCTAAATAATATTAATTAGAATTAAATATGTCGCCGAAATCTCGAGTTTAAAGAAAATCGGTTGATCGGAAGTGCGACTTTACTGAATAGGTTTTTCAGTTTTTGTGATTTTCTCCATAAAAATGGCGACGGTTTGAAACACTAATAAGAATTGTAGTGTGAAGAAAATTTGCCATTTCGCAGTGGGAGAAGAGTATTTCACACCAGATTTTTTTAAAATTAAATTGAGTTGAATTTAGACATGATCCGTTTTCGTCATGCAGACCCCCACTTGCAAATTTCACGAGCCGCCACTGCATTATTATATTCACTTTTTGATAAATATTATTTTGTAATTAATATGTTTAATTTATGAGAATTCATAATTAACAAGTAACTATTACACAAAATTTAAATTTCTAATTTTTTGTTTGTGCTTTAATTATTTTATTTGCAACTGCGAATCACACAACAAGCAAATGGGATGACAATAATAATATAACAAATAATAAAATAAAACATAAAATAAATTGAACACAAAACTGAAAAAGGAAAAAAAAAACAATAACTAATAACTTGACGTGACAGAATTGAATGAGGCCATCCAACAATGACCATCATAAGTCGGTTAGTATTCGAAGGATGCCCTTTTTTTTATCAAGCGATCAGGTGATCGCGAGGCCATCGGCGCTTCAGTCTTCGGGAAGGATTAGCAGGAAGTGTTATCTGTGACAGGTTGCGGATCAATGGGTTGTAGTGATGGGAAAGTTTGGAATGGAATTTAATATATCGGGACTTGGCGAGATCTAGGACAAATGGGATTTTTAGGTCACTGTGGATAGTGTGGTTGCTGACGTAAAAAGGAGCATCGACTATTGTGCGGAGGATTTTTGATTGGAAGGATTGGATACGATGAAGATTGGAGCGCTTTGCTGATCCGTATAGTTCGAGTCCGTATGTCCAGATAGGTGCGAGCAGAGTTATGTAGAGTGTTTTTTGTTCGAGAGAGTTAGTTTTGATCGTCTGTCAAGAAGTCTTTTGATCATTCGGTATCGGAAGTTAAGTTCTTGTCGCTTAAGTCGAGTATGTGGGTTCCAGGTAAGGCGTTTATCAAGGTACAGGCCGAGATATCGCACTTTGTCTGCCGAAGGAATAGGAATACGGTTCAGGTATATTGGAGGGAGTATTTTGCGATTTAGAGTGAATGGTATGTATCTGGATTTGCTCTCGTTGATCTTTATTCTCCATTTGCGGAACCAGGGTTCGAGGATTTCAAGATGGGATTGAAGGGATCGGGTGGCAATTACAGGGTCCATATTTTGGGAGAGGATTGCCGTATTATCGGCGAAGGAATAAATAGTTGTGTTAGGATTGAGAGGAATGTCTGCCGTATATACTGTGTAGAGGAGGGGAGCAAGTATGCTCCCTTGAGGAACTCCAGCGCGGATGGGATGAATTGAAGAGGAAGAAGAACCTTGGATAACTTGGAAGGAGCGATCTGATAGATAGGATCGTAGGATAAGGTAGTAGGTGCTAGGTAGGATTGTCTTGAGCTTCAGCATAAGGCCTTGATGCCAAACTTTATCAAAGGCTTGGGATATGTCCAAGAAAACTCCTGGGCAGTATTGCTTCAGCTCAAGGGAGGTAGCTATGGTGTCCACAACACGGTGAGCCTGGTGAATAGTGGAGTGGCAATTTCGGAATCCGAACTGATGGTCAGGAATCGTGGAGGTTGATGATAAAATGTTTTGAAGGCGGATTAGGAGCAGCTTCTCTAGTACTTTGCCGAGGGTTGGCAGAAGGCTAATGGGTCGGTAGGAGGTAAGTTCGTGGGAAGGTTTTTTAGGTTTGGGTATCATACAAATAGAGGAAAATTTCCAGGGAGTGGGAAAGTGTGAGTTCTTAAGGTAGAGCTATAAACAGTGGTAATGAAGACCATGGCTTTTATAGGAGGATGTTGGCTGTGATCAGATCACAGCCAGGACTTTTTCTCTTGGTAGGTTATGTATGGCCAATTTTACGACTTTGGGAGAGAAAGGTTTTGGTGGGAGGGAGAGTGATAGAGGTACATCGAGTTGACTCAGGACAAGTTCAGTATGTTGTGGGTCTTCTATGTCTGTGTGAGGTGTAAATACAGAAGAGAGATGTAATCCTAAGAGTTCGGCTTTTTCTTCGTCGGATTTGGCCCACGTCCCACCTATGCGTCTAAGAGGCTGAGAAGTAGATTTGTACTTAAGAATTTTTCTTGTTACAAGGTATGATCGTTTGCACTGAGTGATTCAGTGTATGTGGCGTACTGGATGTTGTAGTATCTTCGCAGTTCGTCGGTTAGTTGTCTGGTTGGGTGGTTGAGGAGACGTTTGTGGGAGGGATACCTAGTGCGCTGCCAAAGGGCTCTGGCACGGCGCTTCTGAGTTATTAGTAGTCTAATTTTTAGAGGTAAATTGTAGGGTCTAAGAGTAGTATTTTTTGGTATGATGTGAATAGTGGCGTCATATATACTTTGTTGTATTGTGGACATTAAGTAATGAATATTGTCGTCTAATTGTTCTACCGTCTTCAGTGATACATTCAAGTTCAGTCTTGATTCAAGAAGTTCTCTGAATAAGTTCCAGTCGACACGTCCGTTAATGATGGAGGGCTTGGGTTGCACACTGTATGGATGAACGTCGAGGGAAAGGATAACGGGACTATGGTCTGAAGATAAATCGTTTAAAGTAAATGCGTCAGTGTACAAGAAAGTTATATTCGAACAGATAAAGAAGTCAAGGAGGTCTGGTAAAATACGGGTGGAAGTTGGCCAGTAAGTGGGTTGGGATGGGGATATGTAAGAGAAGCCAGAATGTCCATTCTGGTATGTGAAAGGACATTATGGAATGCGCTGCCGCGGGGATTAACCACTCGACTACCCCAGGCTGGATGTTTAGCGTTGAAGTCACCACCACAGATGAATCGTGGTCCAAGCGAGGAGAGAAAGGAATGGAAATCATTTGGACTTATGGATTGGTTAGGAGGACAGCATACGGCTGCTATAGTGTAGAGGAATGGTTCTGTGTTCAGAGCTATGACGGTTAGTTGGAGGTAGTGAGTTGGACTGTGGGGTATTTGGTAATGAGAAAGGGATTTACGAATGAGGATAGTAGATCCTCCATGCGCTGTTTCGTCCGGATGGTTCGTCTTGTAAATTGTATAGTCTGGGATAGAAAATCGGGTTCTCTCAGTAAAGTGGGTTTCAGTGACCAGTGCGATGTCGATCCGTTTGTCGTGCAAGAGTGTGCCCAGTTCATGTCTTCGATTTAAAGTCCGTTGGCGTTCCATAGGAGCAGGCTAAGGGAATATTGGGTTAGGGACATTAGGGAGCCAGTTTGGGAGAAGAGTATTGACGACAGTGATAAGCAGGGAAACCAGTGGAGTAATGAGGGATTTAAAGTCGTTAAGGAAAGAACTGAGGATGCCGGTAATATCACCAGTGGAGGTGCTGACTTGGGCGGCAACTGGCCTGCTGCCACCTGAGCGAAAGATATTTTTTGGTTCACTCGGCTACTGTTTCTTGGTTGTTGCAGGAGTGGGTAGTCTGTCATATGCTGGGATGGTGGTAGCGGTTGACTGGTGCGAGGATGACTGTTTCGTGGTGCTGAATGATGAAGGTACACTGGATTTCTGGACCTTCGTGCCTTCTGTAACTGTTTATGGACGTCGCAGCCTTTAAAAGTTGTAGTATGGTCTTCGCCGCAGAGGGCGACGTGTTGCTTGGCTTTGTGCAGCTTTCTGATAGATGGTCTCCAGCACACTTGACGAATCTAGGGAGGTATTGGCAATAGCTGCGTGTGTGGCCATATTCCTGGCACTGTTTGCATTGAACAATGCTACCTTGTTTGTGCGGTTCCTCTACTTTGATG
Source organism: Triatoma infestans (assembly GCA_011037195.1). Classification (NCBI taxonomy): domain Eukaryota; kingdom Metazoa; phylum Arthropoda; class Insecta; order Hemiptera; family Reduviidae; genus Triatoma; species Triatoma infestans. The sequence continues at coordinate 101,736 of JAAEAF010001165.1, read as the reverse complement.
CGTGTGTAGCATAGGACCTCAACTTCGAAGATATCTTTATTATTAGGCCTTGGTTCAAGGTCGACAAAAAATTATGGGAGCGTTTGTTTTGTGACTGGGTGGATGACTGGAGCAATGTTTCTTACTTCATGGCCTAATTCGGAGAGCTTAGCTTTGATGAGGTCTGCTGGTGTCGTTTGGTGAAGGTGGCTTTGGGTTAGGGACAAAAACCTCACCCTATAAGCCTTATCCTCTTCTAACTGGTATGTGTGGTTTTGGGCATTTTGTTGCCTTACATAACGGATAATAGTTGTGCAGTGCTCTGGTGTTGTGGTGTTGATAACTAAGTCGGATACTCGGGCTTTACAAACAAAGTTTCCTTTTCCGATTAGTAGTGTTAGAGCTGAACGCAGGTCTGCGTACTTTGTTACTTGTTTAACGTATATTGGTGGGGGCTTATTTTGGCGTTTAGGCTGTGCAGGGGTGGTCTCAATGTGGTCAACTACTGTCAGAACATTGAAGGGGTTGTATGTGAGGACTCCAGGCGGGGCTACGAATTCAGAATTTGCTTGAACCTGACTGGTGGAAGGAATGAGTGCTGGGATATCAGCTGGCTTGGCAGCTAGAGCTTGTTTCTTGGCATTAACTCTAGTAACAACTTTGAGGCTGCTAATTTTTTTTTTTTTGGCGAGTTACCAGTAGTGCTTGGTCTTTTGTTTTTAATAAGATGCTGCTTCGATGATGTGGTGGACTCATTGTCCGAAGAGCTTTCAACACATGTGAAGTCGTCACCCATGGTTACTGCTACTTTCTATTAGGAAGAATTTAAGAAATAAAAAAGAAAAAAATAAAAATAAGAGAAAATAAAAAAAATAAATAAATAAAAGAAATAAAGTCAGAACTAGAAGAGAAATAAGTAGAAAGAGAAATAAAGTCAGAACTAGAAGAGAAATAAGTAGAAAGAGAAATAAAGTCAGAACTAGAAGAGAAATAAGTAGAAAGAGAAAGAAAGGAAAAAAAAGAGGAAGAAGAAATAAAAAAAAAAGCTTAAATTTTTAAATAGTCGTCGTATTCTAACTGAGAGAAAGAGAAGAGAATTATGTACAAGAGAGAACTATATACAGATGATATTTACAATAATATATATAAGAATAGTGGCCAGCGCTAAATACACAATTGAACTTTTAAGTTACTTTAACCCCAACAAGCAATAATGTACTTACCCAATTAAGGGTTTCAGTCACTTTTTCGTAAATTTCGTGAGTTTGTAGTAGTTAATAACTCACTGCACTTTCACTATCAGAAAGCCCGCATTTAGCACTACAATTTGAGTCTAGTTTACAGTACGGAACGCCACAAAAACACTAGGAATTTTATGAAAAAACACAGAGAGTTCTTCACGTGTGACTGTCAGAATACGACTGAATTTCTAATGTAAATAGTGTAATCTTTTAGTTAATGTTGAATATTATAATATTAAATAATTTATATTGTATTATAAATAATGTTTCTATGATTGGATGTTTCCTTTATATTTTATTTGTTGTGTTTTAATTGTCAGTTATTTTATTTTGTTCTTGGTATTTCTAATATAACTGTAATAGGACCCCAAGAGAGGGATCTAAAGCAGAGAGGGAGAGAGAGACAGTCTCACTCACTAGTTTAGGCCAGATAGAGTGGGAGAATCTGTTTAAATACAGCTACGGGAGAGTCTTGCAAGAGTTCATACAGCAGTCACAACGCGTCAACAACCTTTCTCTTTACTCACTCTAAAGCTTTCACTACCATTTTATATATTACGTGTAAAGTCCAGGCAGTTTGTGTTACCTTTCTATTATTCAGTGTTCAGCTTTAGTTCCAGTTTATTTATCTTTCTAACCAAATTCTCTCCTTCTACATACCCATTATATTGGTGGCAGCTTTTTCAAACCGAGCTAGAAAAAAGGTAAGTCTTCGTTTTTTTTTTCAATTTCATATATTTATATTTTAATTTTTCCTTAGATTCCCTACTTATTTTTTAAATTTATCGACCTTTTTTTTTCTTTTATGAAAAGAGCCGATATAAGCAAAATTTGAAAACAAAGAAATCTCCCAATAGGCGGTAATTTGATTGCAGTGAAAGAACGCTTAGCTAAAATAGAAAATATGACCACTTACATTATTGACGTCAGCAAAAATCTGCCGATGAGGTAATTGCTTATTTTTTAAATAAATGTAACTCTACAAATCCCGTTAACATCCGAAATTTACAAATGATCAATAACCTACCCGGTCTTCGATGGATCTCATAATAGTGATGTCACAGGCTTCGTTGACCAACTTAATAACTACAGTGTCCTCTCCTGGATGGTCTGAGGCGGACAAGTTAGAAATTTTAATATAAAATTAACTGGCCCAGCGAAAATTTATTTCGATAAGTTCAAAAACCAATGCCCAAATAACAACGTAATATTAACATATCAGACAGCAATCGAGAATCTGATAAATAGATTTAAAAAGGAAATGATACCCATTATTCATCTGCAACAGATTGCCAATGAAAACTCCGGAGGCTTTTTCAGATAGGATCAAATACATCTCCACTTCATTACTTTTCAAAACCGTAGAGAATCCGGTGCTAACTCTGCTAAACTTGGTGGATAAATTGTCCACTGACACCTTTATCGTTACCAAATTCCATAAAGGCGCAAGTCCAAATCAAACTCCCTAAAACTCTTGATGAGGCACAAGCCTATGCTACAGCCGTAAGGGATATACAAAATTCAGAACCGCAAGGTTCAATATTTGCCATCAAAAAGGCAGATGTGCCAGTAGAATCCATTGACAAACCGCCATCAACGTGCAAGCATTGTGCTGGTATGCACTTACATAATGAATGCAAACAGAAATTTCAGATCGTAAAATCGATGAAAGCGAAGCATAATTTCAAAATCACCCAATCTAACTCCTGCAACAATGCTCCCGATCCTGACAGACTGGTTTCCTTCTGTCTAGAGCCATCCTAATAGCAGCAAATAATACCGATACCCGCCTCCATTAGCCTTGTGAGAGTATTCTCCCCTAAACTGCTGATGCTAATCTCATAGTCATTTCTTGCTCGTCTCGTCAATTTTAGAGAGCAGAAATTGTTCACCTGCCAAATCTTATCCTCGACCCTAGTGTGATCCCCCCGAAAGGTTATCACATATTCTCTATGTAATCTTTGGGCAAATGAGATATGTCCTCTATGTTGTCTTTGGGCAAGAGAGGATCTGTTTCATTTCTTGGCGGAAATTTCAGAAAATGATACAGTCGTTATCGACCATGTATCATTTGACACTGCAACATACTTTGTTTTTTTTTGTCAGGGTTGATTGAGAAACTTTACATTCTTGCCAACGTTTCGAAATTTGAAATGTATTTTTTTAAGTGTTGCAAAAAGCAAAAGTTAAATTAAGACACTTAATTCTTTAAAAAGAGAAGGCACAACAAAGAATCCATCTAAAAAAATTCATTTCAGGAAATCCATTCTTCACTTTACACATTTTTAGAGCAAGATAGTTTTCACTGTAATTATTCACTGTAATTTTACCATTGTAAATTGTTGTTTTTTTCCTGTAGTCCTCATGAAAGAAATATATATTTCCTAAACTTTGGGAAGAATGTAATTGACCATAGATGTTGACGCGCCTTAAATTAATTTAAAAAAAGAATAACTGGTGCAAAACTTTACCTACCTAAGTAGGTAAGGTAACATTCATCTAAATGAAGTGAATTGGAAAATGCAAGGACCACAAAAAAGTACATTAACTCAACGTTTTCCAAACGGTAGGACGCGAAACAGTCAGAAAGAGATCGCGCAGCTTTTATCAGAAATATCTTTTTTAAGGTCAAACAAATTTTTTAAACCATCCTCGGTTTGAAATAATAGATTTGAAAAGGTATGTGGAGAAAAACAAGCCCACTCATCACAATAAAATGGTAGTATTCGGTTGTATTGAATAATGTATTGCCTTTTGTATTTATTAAAGAATTATTTATGTGTGTTTGATGTTGTACCATAAAAAATATTTAATTTTTCCGTTAAGAATATACAAAATATAGAACATTTTTTGTGGTCCTTGAAATATAGGAGCAATATTTATAAAATTAAAGTGAAAAAGAAGTGCAGGGGTGCGCGACAATTTATTATATACAAGAAGGGGACAACCATGCAGAAAGTTTGGAAAACCTTGCAATTAGCTTTTTGAACCAAATTTCACTTTTGGAAAAATGTGGTGAAAACTGGTTCCTTGAAATGTTTATTCGGTGTTGTAGTTAGAATAAAACAAAAACTACTAGAACTAGTACAAGAACTCGAGATCAAGCTTTATTGTTACTTTGAATTAAGAGAGACAAAGAAATTCGACTGGGTTAGAAATCGATTTGTTCTTCATTAGATCTTATAGCTATTCGATTTATCAATAGTATCAATTACCAGTAACTATTAGGCAAAACAAAATCACACATTAAACACTCATACAATTTGCTTTTACCCCAATTAATTCAATTTAATTTTTTTTAAATAATTTAAAATTGCAAAGTTTACAATTGTTTAGTTGGGCTGGCCATAAACAAAATGATACTGGGATTCAAGCGACTGTCGAGTACTGTTTGCGTTCGTATTGAAATGTTTTTGGTGATGTTGTATGTAGGGTTAAGAAGTGGTAGTGTGTAGCACGAGCTGTTTAGTAAAAGGCTTGTAAGTATATATGTTTAAGAGTGAAGTATTAGAAATAATCAAGAGATCACACTGTTTTAAATATAGATATATTCTCTAAGTGAAATTAAGTTACTTTAAAATATCACAATAATATGCTTATAATTATACTGAAATTAATTGGAATAAATTCTTATGTTATAACTTAAACTGGCACAGTTCTGATGTGTTCTCCTTGGTGTCTACAACAAAAACTGTCCTTAATAAATGATCTAGAATAAAGGCAAATCTCTATCACTGGCATGAGTTTTAGAGAGCGATTCCTGAAGCAAGTGTTCTGGCATTGAAAGCAGAATGCAGACTGTTTTGAAGGAATGCCCTCTCTAATGGGGGATTTTATCTTACAAAACAGTTGGCCAAGTGGCATTGTTATTTTCCTAACGGATTCCTGTGCTTTGTCTCTTTAGCAACAATGAACTTACATTTTAGTACCGGACTCTAAAACACATTATTTTTGCCAAAATTATTTCATTTAAAATATTTTTCAAAACTATTTATTTTTGCATTTCTTCTTCCACTATATTATCCGCCTTCTGGAGAAATTTTTCGGCACGAAAAATTTGGGAGGTAATGTAGACTTGTAGAGGCTTGAAGGTTAACTTCTGGTATGGCGAGAGGCGTGTGTGCAACCTCCGCAAGGAAGTCGTGTGTTGTAGGCATCTTCTTCTGGAGCAAACGCTGCTTGAATGTGCGAGCGTTGCTCTGGTGATGGATCGTCTTTTTCTCGAGCGAACGCTGCTTGAGTGGGTGAGCGTTGCTGTGGTGGTAGGCTGACAGGCGAACACTGCTTGGCGAGTGAGAGTGTTGCTGATGAAGAAGTAACTGGCAATAGGTGGACAAGGCGATCAATGTAGGATTCTGAATGATGGTGCTGTAGGGAGGGATGCATGTACCTTCTTGAATTCTTGAGTGACTCTGTATGAACGAGAAACAAAACCTAAGTAACTCAAAAATATTTTAATACATAGATACACAATAATATTTCACACAAAAAAGTAATATATTTGTTTAATAAGAGAGCAAAGATGCGCAAGGATGTGCGATCGCAAAGGGTGAGTGAGATCAAAGGGAAGATGAAGATCTTTTCCTTTGGTGGCATCTTGTGTATCTGAAAATGATCCATCATGATATTCAACAGAATATTAAATTACACATAATGAATGATAGATAATTTCAAATATTTGCAACTAACATGCAATTTTCATGCAATTATATTCATACGCATGCAATTACATTCATACACATGCAATGATGTAGATGATGAAGATGTTTGGATCTGCAAAAGAGAAATTTAAAATTTTAACATAAAAACATTATTACATTTAACATAAAAACATTATACACTCAATTTTATATAAAAAACTAAGATATATTTTACTAATTAGCTATTGAAATAGCTATTTTTTGGGGTATGTACACGTGTTTATGCCGTTTGTGTGTCCATGAGCTCTTCAGCTATGCTGCGTTTTCTAGATACATTCAACATAAATTATCAATATAGGAAAACAATTAAATATTATAAAAATATAACATTAAAATACAAATGATAAACAAGTACAAGTGTAATAGAAATTATTCAATTTTCTTTCAAGGCGGACTGAAAAAAAAAATTAATTAGTTAAATACAATGAAAAACATCAATATTATCATACAAAAATATTAAACAAATTCACGTGGTCATCTTGGTTTCTGCAAAATAAAATAAATTGTAAATTATTATTTAAAAATATTGAAATATACAATGCAAATATGCAATTGCAAATTACAAATATCAAATGGTTAAATAAATTTATAACTCGTGGTACGAGAGTTTTCAGTGCTGAAACAGAAATAATATGTCCATAATTGCAACAACTAAAATAAATATATCAATACGCCTTACACATTTTTGTTCTTAAGACTAACAAAATTCTTACATATAACATTTACATGAGGTGTAGTATGTAGAGTTAAGACGTGTGATAGATTGAGAATAATTTCAAGAGTTTCAATATATTCTTGTATTATGTATTATGTGTGCGCGAGGGGGCAATGAAAATTTGTGGCTAGTTCCAGAGTTTTTAGTGGACCTAGCGATTATTATTAATTTGGTGCGTTTGAGTGCTATTTGAAAATTGAATGATGAATTTATTAAGAGTTAGATACGGTGCTGATTGCCCTGTAAGAACGTTTCTACAAGTATTAATTGGAAATTGCCTTTTAATTGCGAAAGTATGGATTCGCCAGAAAATTTGGAATTTTTGACATTGTCCGCATGCAAATGAAGGGACGTGATGCCATAATTAGGTATTACCTGGTTAGTCAGGACTGATGGAAGCAGGTATGATAGCCATGGTCATAACATCAGGTTTAGTTAGCGACTGAGGCTAACTCGTTTTGGGCTGTATTTGGGCCGTATGTCCAAATTTTGAACAAAATTGGCAAGTGGGCTTATTTTGAGGGTTATTACTAGTTTCGTTATAGTTATTATTATTCTGATTATATTGGGGTCTACCAGGATAAGAGTTAAATCATGGATTATTTGAATTAACTCGAGCGTTACTATTGTTACTATAATACTGATTATGATTATTATAGCGGTTATTTACTCGGTGATTAAAATTTCTAGGAATATTAAAATTCTTAGGCTTTTTGCCAAAGTTAGTGCGAGGTTTTGATTGAAATTTGTTTGTACAGTCCACGTCAAAATGTGGACCGAAACAATGGCGGCATGGCCTGTTCTTTATTAGATTAAAAACTCTACGAATGGTAGTTGGTTTTAATGGTGGCTTCTGACTTTTATTTCGATGCGGGCATTCTCTGGGGAAATGCATTTGTCCGCAGAAACGACATGGAGATGGGGGTGTGCGAGGATTAGAAGTTTTCGAGGTGACTGTACTGTGAGGTTTGTTTCCGAAGCCTATACTTCCTTTAGAGCATTGGCATAAGAAAGTGCTTCGTCTAATTTTTGAGGTAGCTTCGTTCGTACCTCATTACGAAGCGGTTGAGGAAGTGATATCAGGAACGCATCAGTGGCCAGTTTGTCTAAAATAGAATGTAAGGCCTCGAGTGGGTTAGCTTGAGCTTTTAAACTAATGGCGGACTGGATATGTCTAATTCTATCCGCGAAGGTTTCAGGAGACTCTGTGGGTTGAGACTGAATATTAGTCATCTGTTGTAAGAGGACTAGAGGGGTTTTTTCTTTTCTAAATCTAGTTAGAAGACGTTCTGCGATTAGAGGATACGTTATGATTGTACCCTGGCGTTGTAATTCGGCTTTCTACTCATCATAAAATATTTTCGCAGACCTAAGTGCTAGTATTTCTAATTTTGCAGCGTCGTCCCAGCCAGAAAGGCTTGCGCAATGACTAATTTGGTGTAGGAAATCGGACATACTGCTGAATTTTCGCCATCGAAGGTGGGTAAACTATTTATTAATTGTAAATTTCTCAAAGGGCTAGCAGGGTGATTGTTAGGGATGGCTGGAGGATTTGCTAATTGCTGCTGAGCAAGTAAATATTCTACAGCAGCGTCGATGCCCATATCTTGTCCATTAATCTTACACATTTTGGAAACAAGTTTATGGTCCCTTAATATTTTTACAGTTTGTGATCTATTAAGAGCACTCATAAATTCAAAATTCACAGGGATTAGGGTGCAGTGGTACAATTACAAAATTTTAAAAATGAATTTCAATAGAAAATTCAATTATGGGAAATATTTAAGATATTTCCGCTGAGAAAATAATTGAAAAAGCAATCAAATTATCTGATGGATAATTCGTTTAATCAGTAAATTGAAAATTGTACGTACTTGTTAATTTGTGGATTCTGGTTGAAAATATCCCAAACAGCTGGCACCAATGTTTTTGGTGATGTTGTGTGTAGGGTTAAGAAGTGGTAGTGTGTAGCACGAGCGGTTTAGTAAAAGGCTTGTAAGTATATATGTTTAAGAGTGAAGTATTAGAAATAATCAAGAGATCACACTGTTTTAAATATAGATATATTCTCTAAGTGAAATTAAGTTACTTTAAAATATCACAATAATATGCTTATAATTATACTGAAATTAATTGGAATAAACTCTTATGTTATAACTTAAACTGGCACAGTTCTGATGTGTTCTCCTTGGTGTCTACAACAAAAACTGTCCTTAATAAATGATCTAGAATAAAGGCAAATCTCTATCACTGGCATGAGTTTTAGAGAGCGATTCCTGAAGCAAGTGTTCTGGCTTTGAAAGCAGAATGCAGACTGTTTTGAAGGAATGCCCTCTCTAATGGGGGATTTTCTCTTACAAAACAGTTGGCCAAGTGGCATTGTTATTTTCCTAACGGATTCCTGTGCTTTTGTCTCTTTAGCAACAATGACCTTACATTTTACTTGTATTTTGGACTCTAAAACACATTATTTTTGCCAAAATTATTTCAATTAAAATATTTTTCAAAACTATTTATTTTTGCATTTCTTCTTTCACTACATTATCCTACAGTATCCAGTTACTATGTGTTCTGTTACTCTTTGTAACTGTTGAGTTGTTGAATAGGATTTCCAAATAGAAATCCAAATTGGTGGGGAGGTATAAGTCTGTGTTCGGTCAAATGTTCGTTTAATTGGGTGGGTACAAGTTTTTCAAAGAATTTTGAGAGCGAAGGGAGAAGGTTTATCGGTCAATAGATGGACGGATCGTGTTTTGGTTTGCCGGCTTTATGGAAAACTATCCCCACTGCGTTTTTCCAGCTCACAGGAAAGTGTCCAATTCGTAGGGAGTAGTTGTATAAGTTAGTTAGGAATGCTATGCCTTTGTCAGTCAAGTTTTTGATAAGTAAGTTTGGGATTAAATCATCTCCGGGAGTTCGTCTGTTGGGTAAGTTTTGAATTGCAGTTTTAACTTCAGTTGGGGCTGATAGATCATATCATGTATTTCGAGGTGTAGTGAGGTCCAGATAAGAATTGGTTGACTACTAGTTCACTTTGCAGGTTATCCATTCTTTTCGTCTGAAAGGTGTTTTCTAAGTGGTTTGCAAATATTTCAGATTTGTCGGGGTCAGATCTTTGGCCAAGGTGGGGAGTGGTAAGTATTGTTTGGTGATGCGTTTAGTCGCTTTCCAGAGGTCAGTGCTGTTGGGCGTGATTGTAGATATTTCTTGTATTCTACTGTCATTCTCAGCTGGTCTAGAGCCCATTTTGTCTGTCTCGTCAGTGGGTTATAAAATGTTTTGTGCTCTGGATTTCTGGTATGATGCCAGATTCCTCTGTGCCTATTTTTTTCGTATATTAGCTGCAATATATGCCCTGGAATATGGTTGTTTGAACGTGGTCTAGATCGCTGTACTTTTGATAGGTTGCATCGTGTACACATTGGTAGATGGTTTCTGTAAATTTTTCGATTGCTAACTCGATTTGTTCGGGTATTGTCAGATGTGGGTCTATTCTGAGTTGTCGGCCAGTCCGATTTTAAATGTGTCCCAATCCAGTCGTCCTGCAATTAACCTTGGGAGAGGCGGTTCCATTTTTTCTGTAGGATGTTTAGTACGGGGAGATGGTCTGAGTCGAGTTCTGCTAAGATAATCAGGTGTAAGGGAATGTTCAGGTTCCGAATGAGGCTGATATCTAGGATATCTGCAGAGTAATTTGGTTGTCTTGGGTAGAATGTTGGTTCGTCAGGTGCATTTACTAGTATGTAGAATGTTGGTTCGTCAGGTGCATTTACTAGTATGGTAAAGTCACTTGTCACCGTCCGTTGGTGTTTGTCGTTCTGCAAACTCAGATTGTATGTTTACTACTTAGAACCCCTAGAAGAAGTGAAGGACTCGCAGGGAAGATATGGTACAGGTCTTCGCTTTTGAGTTGCAGATTTTGCTTCAGATAGGCGCATAGGATATGTAGCGGTAGTAGTGTTCGATAAATGCAAACGCCCACACATTCTAGAGTCTGTAGATTTAAGGTGAGCAGTACATTATATTTTATACTGCGCTTTATTATTATTGCTAGGCCACCTGATGCGTGGTCAGCAAGTCTGTCAGCTCTATACAGTTGGTATCCTGGTGTTTTAAATTTAACTTCGACGGTGAAGTGAGTTTCGGTGATGCAGGCTATGTCGACTTGGTATCTCTTCAGGAACTCTCTGAAAGAAGAGGCTTTGCTTTCAAGCCATTGACATTCCAGTTTATAATTTTGGTGTCATACATAGGTGAAGAATTAAGGTTGGCCATTATTACATTGGAATAATTTATTGACTGACTGTGTAAAGAATGAAGTAATCTGCGGAATGAAAGGCTGAATTATTTGCATGATGATGTTTCTGAGGGACTGTGCGAGTGGTGCATCCATGGTTGGATCTGGTTGTGGTTTTGCTTTCCAGAAAGGAGGGGTTTGTGGTTTTTGTCCGTTTTCGGAAGGGAAGGCCACGATGCTGGCGCATGGTCGTAGGAAGCTGTGGTTGTAGGAGGCGCTTGTTTTGGGCGGTCACGTTTATGGTGCAATATTTTGCTTTTGAAGTGTGGATGGTGCTGGCATTTTCTATAATTTGCTGGATGTTCGCCTCCACAGTGTAGATATTTCGGTTTTTCGAGGTTCTAGTTTGGGCATTTAGAGAAGTGATGTGGACCGGCATATTTGACACATCTAGGGTCCAGATGGCAAAAATTTTTGGTATGTCCATTCTCCTGGCAATTGGCGCATTGGGATATTTGCTTAGATTTTTGCCTAGGTTCTACGCTTGTAAGGCATAGCAGAGCTTTTTGACTTGAAAAAATGTTTGCTCCTCTATATTGTTGACTAATTCCACGGCACAGAGTGGAGTCGGTTCCTTTTCTCTGTTGTTTAGTCGTGTTCCTTTAAGTATGGTATAGCTAGCGGAGAGTTCTTCAGTTATTTATTGCGGCACTTGAAGTAACTTTATTTCTTGCAGTAACTTTTTAGTGCGGTCTTGAGGGTTAAGAAATGTGAAATACTTAAGCCCTGAGTTGGAATAAAATTTGGAAATTGGTCTGAAGTCCTCTGAGGTAGTTAGTTGGATTTTTATTTTGTTATTACACTGCTTTATGTGAAAATCTGATTTGGCCTTGAGTTTAATCTCGTGCGTGATTGCTTGGCCGTTTGAGGCTTCGTACAAAAAGATAGGTGAAATTTTAATGGTGCACTAATGGGGGTATTTTCTGCTTCATCGGTTCATGCAGAGAGAACTGAAAAATTGTTTTTTATTTCTATCAGATTTGGATTTGTTTTGTAACGCTTAGCGACGGTGTTGCCATGGTGAGAGGTTGATGCATCATTATCAAATAAATACGATTTTCTTTTTTGTTTTAGTTTTTGTGTAGTCTATTATCATTTTGGCTTGTGTTATTAATTTATTGTTAGCGTACTTACTATTTTCAGGATGGACCACAAGCCTTGTGCGTCTCTGTCCGCTTTAACTCCCCAAGTCAACCCCACCTCCCCGCGGTGTGGTCCGGGCACCCACTTTCCCCCTCCTATCCTTGGTATCTTGTCATGTCCTTTTACAGTATCCCCACCCAAGCTGAGAAGTGATGCGCGTCAAGGCTGGATGCGTACAGGGTGTTTAAACATATGTGTGGTAGCGGTCACCTTGGGGAACCGGGCGGCACCCCATTGTAACGTAGCCTTCCTGTGGTAAGAGGCTCTGCTGAGAGCGACCGTTTAATTCCTCAGAACTCGTGGGACCAACATGAGCAAACAACATGATAACAAAAACTTGAAAAAAGGGAACGAGGTAAAAGGCTCGCTCAGCGCTCTTTCATCAGCAGGTGGTGATTCCCTAGGCTCTAGGGAAGGTATCCCAGCTATGATAGAAACTACGGGGGGCAATCAGTCCGCCCCGGTTGAAGGGAATGGTGGGAGGGCGGTGGCTGGAGGGTCTGGTTGACCCCCTCGGGAAAGTGTCCTCAAGAATCGGGGACATTAAAATCACTCCTAAAAGGTCCACTGGAGCCCAGCGGAGGCAGGAGGCGAGGCATAGGGCGGCTGCTGGGGGGAAGGAGTGGATCTCTAATTGTATATGGAAGAGGATGCTGCGGGGGAGGACCTCTTCCAAGCAACCGGTGAGAGCTGGCGTGGCTAGAACTTCGACCGCCCGGGGTAGTGCCGGCAGGGCTACGGGGAGGGCGGTACATGTAGCCGCCCCCCCGCATCCCTGCGGACTCCCAAGCGGGTACGGTCGGAGGTGAGCACGCCAAGCACCTATCCGGGCAAGACTGAAAGGGAGAGCAAGAGGGCAAGAGGTCCTGACGAGGCACCATCGTGCTCCTTCAGGGATGCCCTCAGCTCATACCGCATGGCGATCGCTCTCGAGGCGTATCCTAGCGACCGGCTGACATAAAGTCAGGCGGAGCAATTACAAGCCGAGATCGTCGCCAGCAGTTTAGGGGGTGCTATCTGTTCAGGGGCGTACTCGTTGTTGTTTGTAACAATGAGGCTACGCGTCTCTGGCTGGAGCAGATGGTCCCCTCTCTCCAGGTTGGAGGGGGGCAGGCTGGCGACTGGGCTCGCCAGAGATATTCTTAGGTCGGCCAAGGTATCCGTATGGGTATCTGGTTCCCTAAGGGAGGCATCTCCAGCTCGTCTTGGACAAGCTCCGCATCTAGAATGAGGATTTGGAGACGGCGGACTGGAGGTTTATAAGTAGAAGAGTGAAGACTCAGAGGCAAACCCTGGTCTTCGACGTGGCGGATCAGACCCTGGAGAGACTGAGGAGATCTGGGCTCGAGGCTTTCCTCGGGATGGATCTCGTCAGGTTCCGGGTTACATCTAGGCCCAAGGAAGAGGGGCAGGAAGGCGAGGAACTCCACGTTCCGATGGAGGATACTTCAAGTAAACCTCCATCACAGTAGGGGAGGATCGTAGGCCCTGTCCAGGTATCTCGTTAGAGAAAACATCTCCATCGCCCTTATCCAGGAGCCCTGGCTGGCCGGGGGAGAGTTGCGGAGCTTGGAGAAGCAACAGCTAAGATAATTTATGATCGTAGCCTGGAGAATCCCAGGAGTTGTATTTACATCAGGGGAGAAATAATCTCGTTGCTGCTGGTGGACTTTTGTTCTAGTGACCAGACTGCAATGAGCAAACTACGCGCGGAAGAGGAGACCAGAGAGATAGGCGGCTCCACGTATCTTCCGTACGACTCCACAGCGCCGCTGCCATCAGAGGAGATGCGGAAGCTGGTCACTGGTGTAGGGAAAAAGGCCTACAGCTTATAATTGGTTGCACGCTAACGCACACAATACTGTGTGTGGTAGCACGGACACCAATAACAGAGGTAAGTCACTCCTTGAGTTTATTTTGACTAATAAGTTATGCATAATGAATGAAGGAGAAACTCCAACTTTCTATAATATTAATCGTAGAGAGGTGATAGATCTGACCTTAGGGACTAATTTTATTTCGACCCTGGTGAGAGACGGCATGTGTCCCAGGACCCCTCATATCGGATTACATGAATATTAGGTTTGATATCCTGGCTAACCGCAGGCAAACATTGTCCTTCAGGAATCCCAGACGAACGGACTGGGATTCGTATAGGCGGGATCTCAGCCAGAACATCGTTTCAGTCAAACGCTCTTTTAAGACCCAGAATGACATCGAGGACGCTGCGGATCAACTGCAGCGAGTTATCTTGGATGCTTTCAGGGACAATTGCGCGGAAATGGTGCGAACATCCACCAGAGGTGTCAGCTGGTGGAATGATCAGCTGGCGGGCCTCCGCGCGAGAGCGAGAAGGCTGTTTAACGCGGCAAAAAGATAGGCTACATGGAAGGAGTACCGTGAGGCCCTAAGTTTTTATAATTTAGCGATTAGGAAAGCTAAAAGGAACTCGTGGAGAAGGCTATGCGAGGAGGTAGAAACGACCTCCGAAGGGGCCAGACTTCACAGAATACTGTCAAGGGTACCGGCAAATTCGCTGGGAACAATCGGGAAACCTGATGGCAACTTTACAGAGGCGGGAAGGGATACCTTGGAGCACATGGTTCAGGTACACTTTCCTGGCTCGAGGATGACGACGGTGGTTCCGCGGGATGAATCACATATGGGTCCAGGGGGTAGGCCACTTTAACTCCTTTAAATCGCCGGGTCCTGATGGTACCCTTCCCGCTTTATTACAGCAGGGATGTGACATTCTTAGTCCTATTCTTTGCAGGGTAATGAGGGCAAGTCCCGTTGGCATGGAGGCCTGTAAGAGTTGTCTTTATTCCGTAGCCTGGGAAGAGAACTCATACCCAGGCCAAGGACTTTAGACCAATCAGCCTTTCCTCAATCATAATGAAAGTGTTGGAGAAACTGGTAGACTTGCATATCAGGGGGGCGGTGCTTCAACTGCGGCCCTGCATTCTAATCAGCATGCCTACCAGAGGGGTAAATCCTGCGAAACGGCCCTCCACTCCCTTGTAGGAGAATTAGAGGCGGCGGTATATGGCAGGGAAGTGGCTGTAGGGGTGTTTCTGGACATACAGGGTGCCTTCAGTAAGACGACCTACAGTTCAATTAAGCTAGCGCTGGAAAGGCATGGGGTAAATCGGACCATTACTAGGTGGATTGGCAGCGTGCTTAAAACTAGAAGAATCATAGCTAGCCTCTATGAGGAAACGCTTGAAACTACGGCTACAAGGGGATGCCCTCGGGGGGGGTCTTGTCTCCCCTTCTGTGGTGCATGGTTGTAGACAAGCTGCTGGTGGAGCTTGATCGCAGGGTGTGTTCTGTCCTTGGCTACGCGGACGATGTGGTCGTGGTCAGAGGCAGACACGAGACTGTTGTTAGTGAGCTTCTACAGGAGGGCCTTCGAGTGGGGGAGGGGTAGTTCAGACCACCTTACCAGAAGAAGGAATGTGGAATGTTTTAGCACACTGAACTTCTTTGGAAGAACTCTAGAGGTGTCTGGTCAGGTGAAATATCTGGGGATCATGTTGGTCTCCAGACTCACCTGGAAAGCGCATCTAGAGCATGTGACACAGAAGGCAAAGAAGTCTCTCTGTGGAACCACCAGAGCCTGCGGGAAAACATGGGGGTTTCCCCCAAAATGGTCTACTGGCTCTATACGCGGACCATCATACCTGTCCTCACTTATGGGGCAGTAGTGTGGTGGCCGAAAACGGAACAGCAGGTTGTGAGGAAGAACCTCTCTGGGGTGCAAAGGCTGGCGTACCTGCTGATTTCAGGGGCATTTTGTAGTGCCTCAACGATTGCACTGGAGGACTGCTGGGGTTGCCTCCGCTGCATCTTTTGATACAAGCGGAGGCGAGGGCTAGCGCATACAGACTAACGTACAATGGCTAGTGGAAGCAAAGAAGCTCCCTAGCCAAACATTTGGACATAACCGAAGGTTGACCCTGGCCCTATCTTTAAGATGGCTGGGGAGGAGTGCTGTCCAACATTCCACTTTGGGCTCCCCTTCCAAGAGATATTTACGTCACGATCGGAACGGGCTAAAAGTTGGGAAAAAAGGGCCTAACTGGGGGATCCTGGTTCACGGATGGGTCCAAAACGGCCTGCGGAACTGGAGCCGGAATATATGGAGTTAAGCCGGAGGTACGCATTGCGAGGCCCCTCGGTGGATACTCCACGGTTTTCCAGGCTGAAGTTTATTCAATAAAGATCTGTGCTGAGGAGAATTTGCGTATGGGAATAGAGAGATATGCATCTTCTCGGATAGCCAGGCTGCGCTGAATGCACTTCGGGCATTCAGAATTACCTCTCCCCTGTCAGGGAGGGAGCGAATACTCCCTTCTGTGGGCCGGAACCTGTTCTGGGAATAGCCAAAAGCATGGCGAGGGCGTCTCTGAGAGAATGGGCTCGGAGAGAGCATAATCGTCACTGGCGGCTAAGTACTGGGGCAAAACACATCAAAATGGTCATGCCAGAGCTGTGCAGAAGAAGAACCAGAGACACCCTGGGTCTAAGCAGGTATCATATTTCTCTGAAAACGGGCCTGTTTACTGGGCATGGTAGGTTCAAGAAAATCTGCACAAGGTGGGATTGGTGTTTGTAGAGCCCTTGTGCAGACTGTGTCAGGAGGAGGAGGATCCAGCCTCTCACCTGTTGTTTGACTGCGTTGCAATCGGCAGATTGTGGTACGAGATCTTCGGCAGTTGAGACCGGAGGAAATCGTACTCCAAGAAGGACTGATGGGGAAGGTTCTGGACCTCATGAAGAGGGGGGTTTTCTCTTCTAGGTTTCGAGGGGTTGGCTCAATAAGCCTCAATGGGAGGCTGCAGTGCCTGGGTTTGAGTCCCCTTCTGCATCATTCTAATTCTAATTCTACTATTTTCAGGATGAATTTGTGTCAGGTCTGTCAGTGGTCTGATGATCGTTCCTCAGGTTCGTCCGCCCAGGAGGTCGAACTGCCAGAAGTTATCATTGAGAGAGCTGTCTTGTGTGTCTTGTTGCTGACTTGTTTCATTTTTATCTTATTTTTCTGTTTAAATACTGGTCTTTTTAAGTCAAATATTGTGAGTAAAAATTTGGGTAACTTCACTCTGTTTTACGGTGACAGCTGATGTACTCGTATGATAATAATATGGATATATGGTAATAATGATAATCTAATATACGCATTAATTAAAGGAATGCTGTAAATATTTAGATTGATACTTTTTTCTTTTTCGCTTGTGGTAGACCAAAAGAGGTCTATTACTCCATCTTACTGGTGCCAAGGGTGAGACTACTCACCTACAGCGCCACTTCCAGGATGTCTGAGGAATCTCAAGATCAAGGTTCACTTGGCAATTAAATTATTATTTGAATATTTTTACACACTTTATTTTGAGAATATTTATTTTCACTTTTGTTTTATAATTTTATAAAATGAATGTTTTAAAAAATTAATCATAATTTCATTCTGTTGTTGAATTGACAATTTAGTTTATATTGTAATAAAACTATCGTGTAACTTAGGTATTATGCTTTTGTTTGTATGAAGTGCATGACTACTTTAAGGAAGACCTTCTTAAAGCCGTATCTAGTTGGAGTATTATGTATTACTGTGCAAAAATATTTGAATAATATTATTTGTAACTCTAATTTAACATATATGAGATTCATTATTTCAATAGAAGAATGTTCCTTCAATGAAATATTTATGTTTGTGGGGGTAGTACCTTGACGTGTTGTGAGGCACTGACTTGCATTATGCAAGTAAATATTATTTACTTACTATGTTGTATACTCCAATCTTTCTTCTATTTTTTCTAAAACAGTTGTTTTTTCTTTTTAGTTTGATAACTTATTTCCTTTCTTCTCTTAAAATGTATAAATAG
Source organism: Triatoma infestans (assembly GCA_011037195.1). Classification (NCBI taxonomy): domain Eukaryota; kingdom Metazoa; phylum Arthropoda; class Insecta; order Hemiptera; family Reduviidae; genus Triatoma; species Triatoma infestans. Next base: position 83,776 of record JAAEAF010001165.1, on the reverse strand, counting down.
ATTAATTTGTTTAATTTATCTTTTGCTTTTTGTAAATGACTAATCTCATGACTTTTTGCCAGGCTTGTGTACATTTGTTTTTTCTTTTTTTTTTACACATTTCGTCCATTTAATTACAGATAATCTGTTATTTAATTTATATTAATCTTTCTTTTTTTTCTTCTCCTTCTTCTTTATGGCACTAGCCTTCAGCCATACAGCCAGCAACATAATAAATAGTATTAATCTTTTAATAATAAAAAGTATAACAATAATAGTTCCAGCTTTACTAATTACATTTTTGGAAAATACCTAAAGCAGTTTCTACTCCAGCGAGAAGATTTCCTTTACTTTCCAGTTGATAACTATTGACAATAAATTAATTAATTCATCACAAATGCATTTTACTGTTATACACCACTATTATGATGTCATCTTAACTTGCAGATATTTCCTAATCTAGAACAAAGTTAATTATTAATTTTAGATCTAATTCAGATACTGCGTTTTCCAGTGTAAGAAAAGCATTCCTGACCGAGTTAAGAAGGCGCACTACTAGGCCTTTTTCTTCCCAAACACTTTTTCCTATATATTTGAATATATTTCCTATAAACTTTTTCATATATTGAATTGCTTTGAGAATTAATCTTGGAACCTCTAACCATGATATTTCATCCTGGTTTGTAGAATCGTTTTGGGAATATTAACTCCTACGGCAAATATGGTTCCATAGAGGATCTCTTTCTTCACTTCCCAGTTTGCAAAAAATTAATTACTTTAATTATCAATCCTTATATTTTTCAATATTTTTAATATTAAATCGTTAATTATCAATTTAGATTTAGACACCCAAATAATTTCAGCTCTAAACAAATTAAATTCCCGTTTTTAACAATAAAACCGCTTATTTTTCCTTGTTACAATTAGAAAGTGTTTTCATAATTGCTTAATAAAGAAAATATGGAAATTAATACTTTTTTTTTTTTTAATTAGCATTGACGTTATACAACCATTATAAAGATAACACTTTAATTCTGTAATTACTTTTTATCCTTATTGTAAAATTCTTTTTTTTTAATAATTTTTATATCAAAAATTAAACTAAACAATTTAACAAATCTGTGATCATTCACAAAATTTATGAATATTTTCGTCATAAATTCTAACTAATCTTGTATTAGTTGCAAAATTTACACAATAAAAACAAAATCTTAAAGCAAACAACTGAACAAAACTATTGGGTAAAATGGTACACCCTGTTTGAGTAATTTAACCTGCGCCTTACCTTGATCTAGTAATAACGAAAAGAAAAAGTCAAGTTTAAACTTGCTGCGACTTTTCATTTTCGAAATTTATTGCTTTCCACATATTCATCTTTTCTAAAAACATTTCTTCGTTCTTAGAGGATTCAAAACATGTGTAACACTCTATTGTCAAGCTACTACTAATAAAGAAGGCCACTTTATAACACTTTACTTTAGCGTACTAAGTATGTACCATGAAATTATACAATACATCAAAATATATATGTCAGTTCGTATGTAAAATTAATCTCGAAAAACTAACAAAACCCCATATCCCCACAATACCCCACAATAACAGGGAGAATGTAATTTGTATGCTCCCATTGCATAGACGATAGCCTTTGGCATATAAGAATATATCTGATAAACTAACATAACTGAATGATTCTTTCCATTTTTTTTTTTTTTTTTAATTTAAGGCGCATCTGTGGTCTTGGCGCCCGGAGCCTTTTCAGAGCACTCCGTTACAGACAACACTGTCCATCACCGGACAGTGAGCTGTAACGTAGGAAGAAAAAATCTAAGGGCAGCACTGCTGGTGGACTCGAACCTGGGGCCTCCGCGTGGGAGTCCAGTGCACTAACCACTGACCTAATCCCTTCCCTTTCTATTTTTCAATTCTGAAGTAATTATTTATTATAAGCGAATATTCTCCCAAGTTATACATCATAATTATTTCATTGTTTAAAAAAGACATGTTAACTGTTTCCAGGAATAACTTCATTTTTGTAGCTGAGGTTTTTATGTAACACTATAAAACAAAGTCAAAAAATTATAACCGTCTTGGAATATGAAAGAAACTTTGTTTTCGTCTTCCACATTTTATAACTTATTGCTGGAATATTAAGGAAAAAAAATGACTAAGATATTATTAAATATGAGATCATAAGCTATGAAAGGAACTTTTATTACAAAGATTAATTTGTATATAATAATAAAAAAATTATGTTTATGGGCTGAATACAATTGGTTGTTATTTTGCTATTGTAATATAATAATAAAAATAGCAAAGCTACCAGAGTTGAAGTATGATGTCAACACAGCTTTTGGTTCTTCAAAGAAAAAAAAAATGTTTTTCATAAAGAGGCTTTTCACTTGAATGGAATGGCACTTTAGGGGGTACTATCATGAGGTACTAGCGTTGTTGGAACTTCCCAAAAATCAATTTTCTCGCTAAAAAGTTTTAAACGAAAGCGCTAAGCTTTAGTGATAAGTTAGTCTACAAGTATAAAGACACCCAATTAGTGATGTTGTCGAGAAAATCATGGAGACCTGAATGAAAAAAAAAAAATTCAAAAAATGTGCTCTTCCAATCAATTTTTTTGCAACATATTTAATTCTCACTTGTAGGGCCGTCACTATGAAGCGCGGGAACTTGGTTGTGGATTCCACACGAGCTGTTCTAAATATTGGACTTTGTCAACAGTTGGTATATTATGGTCCCATGGAAGAGGATAGGAGAGAGAGTGGGCGCGTCGTCGGACGGGTGAAAGATATATATTTGTTTTTGGTGGGATTAACATTTATTTTCCATAAACCTTGTAAGATGATGTAGGATATTGCTGGAATATTAAGAGAAAAAAACACGGGCTGCGAAGACAGGATCTGACCAATACCATAAATTAATGATTAAATTATTGTAAAAGAAGAGGGTTTCTTAAGTATATCAGGCAATTTTAATTTATTTGTCTACGGTTTATATAGAATTATAAAAACATTTTACTTTAATATAGAGAAATTATTAAGTATGCTTCTGGCAATTTATGGACTATTTCAATAAAATATCCTCAAGCAGACTGTTAAAACTAAGTGATTTGATTTCAGGGACACGGACAAGATACTGTTCATTATTTTTATTTTTTGTCAGTTTCTTTTCTACTTTCCTTGCGGCTTGAGAGTGCGGATGTGTCTTTCATGTATGCCTGTGCCCCTTAAAATTACATAAGCGATAAAATTATAGCATGCAACGAATTATTATTTTTTTAACAAGGTTAACCTATAAATCATTGCAGCCACTGAAAAGGAATATGCACTAATCTTCCAAAATCAACTAAAGTTAGGGCGCAACAGGCTGTGAAGAGCTAAACCTGTCTGAAGGAGAATTTTATTTAGAGCCACACAACAATTTCTCACCATTGTTTAATTCTGGCCTTCGCTACCAGGCCCGCTACTAACTGTAATTCTCCACTTTTATTCTCAATAATAGATAAACACTGCTGGAGTCCCCCCTCAGATTTCCGACTTTTCGCTCCAAAAGCAAGAGCGGCCCAGACAAACTAGACGACGTGAAAATCAAGAAGTTTTTCTAGAGAGATAACGCTATAAAATAGTCGTTTTTTGTTATTCCAAGTTTGTAATAGATAATGGAAATCTGGTTCCTAATACTGTCTTCCTTTATCTTTTAAAATTTAGATTGAGGTAATCCAGATTAGTCAAATACTTCATCTTCTTCCTGATGTTCTACTTATCCATACTTTTGCAGGCTTTGTTTGAGTGCTTCTTCTTTTCGATGCGCTCCTAAACTGGTTCTCTTATAGTAAAAGAAGACAAATTTGCATGAATTGCAAAGTTGAGAAACGGGTTACTTCCAAGCCATTTTTACCTAAAAGGCCCTTTATGTCGGACCTCCCAGTGGGATCTCTTCTTCCCAGCATTACTTGAATCAGTAACCTTTACTTCATACATTACACTAATGTTCTTGCCTTCTTTTATTCTCATAAAACAATCACACCATTTCAACTGTGCAACTTGAATAAATTTGCATTTGGCCTATATTGGTTATTGTATTTCTTTTTGTTTTCCCATCCAGGATTTTTTGCTTGTATCCAGGATTTTGCCTTGCATACGTTGACTCGGATTATTACCATTTATCTATTTTTGCATTTAGAAATAAATAAATAAAAAAAAATTACAAAAGGCACGTCATCAAATTCCATAATATTACGAAACGCAACATTATAGACAATATATTGCAATATACGACTATGATATAAAGACAGATAATACAAATATTGTATACAGAACTGGCCATTAAAATAATAATAACTTAATAAAAACAGTATAATTTAGTAAACATCTAACAGTAGTCAGTTTAGTTTAAAACCTTCAGTGCACCAGGTTTCCATATAAAATTCTTTTGTATTATTGTATAAACAGTTATTTATTAAAAATGTATTAATGCCTTTTTTGAATATTTTGTACCCGTCTCATATTTGCTAATTTTATTATAGGGATATTTTGAATTGTTCGGAATCAAGGTTCTATCAAGCACCACGATTCTAGAGACTCTCAAATTCATGAAATAGTCCTACCGGTAGGTACTTTATACATTTTCCAGTCCTTCCAGATGTCATGGATTACTAAGATTTGTGGACCGGCAGATCTAAAAGTTATCCTGAAACTTTGCTTGACTGCGGAAAGAGAGCCATATGGCTTAAATATATTTGATTGTGGCTGGACTAGTCCAACCAATTAAAAGTTCCATATTACTTCCACCACTGTGGCAACAATCGTGTATCAAGCCACAATATTAAATTAAAAGTGTATAATTATTCATTGATAATAGACCTATTATAGTAATAAAAATTAAGAGGCTGGAATAACCCAACATCATTGAAATTGATATATAAATTTAGGAAAAATAGGACCATTATTGAAATAGGACGTGTTCACTGCAGATTTGGACATTAAAATAATAACCGCAGCCGCAAATTTTAGTTATTGTGGTTTTCTGATTCCACTATAATTAGATCACTAGAATTAGTTAATTAATGGCCGCTTACGCTGTCGTCTTATTCAAGATTTATTACAGTTGTAGACTACTTCCTTTTACCAATCTAAATTATCCGTTATATGGGACAGTCTTAGAATGAACCCTCACAATTAATGAGCTTATATATTACAACCATTTATAACAAATTTGTTGATCTGGTTTAAACTCAATTAAGAAAAAACAATCTGGTGTGAAACACTCACACAACTTTCTCTTACTCCAGTTCTCAAAATTATAATTGACAAATTTTATAGTTTGTGTACCAAATTTAATGAAATTCGTGGAAAACTGAAAAAACTGTCCAGTAAAAGCGCACTTCCGGTTTACTAATTTCTTGAAACTCGGAATTTTGCCATCTATTTATTTCTAATTAATTTTCTTTGGATGATAGAATTGTATAATCAGAAAATATAACCCCTACCGCTCCCCTAAGAGTGCCCTTAAATGAATTTTCCCAGAGAAATGTTTTAGATAAAAGTTGTAGATCTTTGTACGTTTAGTTTATATACGATGTTTCAAGAAAATCGTCGGAGCCATCTTTGAGAAAATTGCGAAAAAGTGAAAAAAATCATTTAGTAAAGTGGTAAAGTAAACGCACTTCCGGTTATCCGATTTTTTTATCCGATTTGAAACTCGGAATTTCAACAGCATATTCAATTCTAATTAACATTACTTAGATGACAAAATTGACAATAAACTGAAAAACCACTTTAGATGAAAACCTAACCCCACCCCTCCTCTATAACTGCCCTTAAATGAATTTTCCGAGAGAAATGTTTCAAATAAAAGTTGTAGCTCGTTGTATGTGTAGATGATATATCAAGTTTAAAGAAAATCGTCAGAGCCATTTTTGAGAAAAACGCAAAAAAGTAAAACAAACAACTACTAAAGTTGTACTTCAGGTTTAGGAATTTTGGCAGATAATGTACAGTCAGATCCCATGGTGATACCTAAACTGAATATCAAGTTTCAACTTTCTGCATATTTTCGTTTTTGAGCTATGCTGTTCCCATACACACACGCGCGCACACACACACACCATTTGCTAAAAACCACTTTTTCGGACTCAGGGGACCTCAAAACAGATATTTCCGGTGAAAACTCGATATCGAAAATTTGACACGATTACAATTCTTCCTCTTACTAGGAGTAAGAGAAAGTAAAAAAGAATTAGTGTGCACACATGTACATGCACATGCATATGTAGTGTTTAACCTAGAGCTGATCTACGATAATCTAATTAGGGGGAAAACGCAACGCTAGACTAATCTTGCATTTTATGCGTACCTTAATGTAGATAACCGTCTATATATACACCTTTCCTTTTATGTAATTCATTTAGTCGTTGTCGATAGCAAATTCTAGTCAGTGAAATGCAGTGATACACCATAAACAATTAGTAATTCGTGCTGTATTCGTCATTACCTTCAGTATTAAAATCTGTAATGGTAATGAAGGTGCATTACTTCCACATTTCTCATGATCCTTTTAGAAACAAGTCTCACATACATGGGACTATTTTTTTATCTCGTTAATAAATGAATCAACGTCAAACACATCACTGTCTATATTCATCTTGTCTCTCCACAGAACGAATGACGTTATAATGCATTCAAGGACAAGCAATCCATGTCTAAGGAAAGTGTAAGAGAGCAGTCGGGCGGCTCGGCGGGTATCGGATACAAATGAACTGTAGCAGTAACTTCGACTGCAAAAGACGTTTCTAAGTGATGGGCAATTGAAATACAATGGTAACGACAGAACGCTAAGACGCGACTGCTAGTTACAAACTAATTACAAATTGGCTTGAGGTTTAGGCCCACCGTACACGGGTCGATTGTTTTGCCACGCGAGTTTCAAACCGGTGGCGCATATGTACGAGAAGTTGGGACATGTGATTTTTAGTTTGAAATATCGGTATTGGATCTTGTTAACACATATCTGTACTATGTACATGCTACGGACAGGCTTTGGCGGAACAAACGTTATGATAAAAAGTTACAATAATATTTGCTTACAGATGAAATAGCGCTATTGGAAACTCTAGATTTTCCAGTACGATTACATTTTGAAGCCGTAATAGTGACCTAATTTCTATGGTTACAGCAGTGTAATATACATTGATGAAGATTTTCTTGGGGGAAAAAGCTAAAAAACTAAGATAATAATTTGATGGAAATATTAACAACATTTACCGAAATTTCTGAATTAATGGTGTGATAACAAAAGAGATTTCGACAATAGAACAGTTAAAAAGAAAGTGTTAATTTATATATGCGTAAATGAACTTGAACCCATTAATTAAATATTTATTGTATTGTGATAGTTGTGTAATCATTGTTTAGCATCGAATGGTAATCTGGTAGTTTATTGGGTCAACGTATTTGTTATTTTGCAAATACATTATTATTTATGAAGTTCACAATATTAGTAAATAAGCATTAGTTGATTGTTTTTAGATCCTTTCAACGTAACCTTCACTTCAGCCCCCTTACAAATCGTAATTGGAAAATGGGTGGAATAGTAATTCTGCCAAAAAGTTTATAACTTGCTCTAAATGTTAGTAAGAGGAAGGAAGCCGTGATCGTGTCACGTTTTCAGTATCGAGTTTTTACGGAAAATTCTTGTTTTGACACGAAAAAGTAAATTTTAAAAAATGGTCGGTGGGTGCGTGTGTATGTAACCAGCATAGCCAAAAAGAATCAAGATCAAACCTGACATTTCGTTTGGGTATCACCTCAACCGAAAGTACCAGTTTACTGAAGTTTTTTTTTCACTTTTTGCGATTTTCTCAGAAATGGCTCCAACGATTTTCTTTAGATTTCGTTTGCTATCTACACACATAAATACCTATATGACTTTTGTTTGAAATATTTCCCTAGGAAAATTGATTTTTGGGGTGTGGTGGGGGAACAGTAACCATATGCTTTCCTCCAAAGTACAACTCTTTAATAATATATGGTCCAGCCATCTTTATAATATTTAATGCACAATAATATTTATATAGAAGCATTCCTAAAATTCCATATTTTAAGGAAACCGGTTGGCGGGAAGTGCGATTTTACAGAATAGGTTTTTAGGTTTTTTAAAATTTTATTGAAAACGGTTACAACTATTTTGTTAATTTCTAGTTAGACATACATACAGATCGCTATTGCTATCATGCTAGATTTCCGGAATTGAGTATTCACCGGAAATAAAGGTTGTGGGGCCTACTATGGACAAAATAAAAATGGTCTGTATGCGTGCGTGCGTGTTTTAACAGAATATCTCAAAAATGAAAAGTCGCAGGAAGCTCAAACTTGATATTCCGTTTAGTCACTCCCACCGCATCAGCCACCAAGGTTTCGGGCCAAATCCATCAACTGAAAGTGCAACTTTACTAATAATTTTCAATTTTCTAGTTTCACCATCTACACAATTGCAGATGCCAGGGGAAATAATTAATTACAAATGCAAGTTTGAGCTTCCTGCGACTTTTCGCTTTTGAGATCAACACATAGGTACATATAGACAGACACACAGACACCATACAGATCGCTAAAAACTTTTTTTTCGTATTCAGGGGATCTCCCAAAACATATATTTCCGGTGAAAATTCAATTTTGAAAATCTGACGCATACTAGGAGGAGGTAAGAGGTATTTCCATCATTTACTGAAAAGAAAACGGAAGTATTTAAAATAACAAACAAAAATACTTGAATCAATAGTCATCGGTATTTACCGCGCATTACTTTTATTTACGCTTCGCTGTGGCTCAGTCTGATTTTAACTATTAGGGAAGTAAATAGAAGTATGATAGTTAACATAGATTCAGCAAGAAAACATATCATTCAATTTAATACCCTACTTTGCGTTGCTGTAATCTGAAAGGAAAGAAAGAAAAAATGTTTTTAACTAAAAGTCTTTTTTTATTGTAAAGCTAGTGAATGGACTACATTGTTTGTTTGTCTGTTTTCTGCATAAATATAAAGATCAGATGGTTTAGCGACTCTGGAGCATGCTACATAATTGCCCATGAGAGAAGCATTCGTTTTCTCAATTCAAACCGCCCACTTGCAAAGATTGTCCTTGCGCTTTATTGTTGGTCATAGCGATCGCAAGGGTATTGGAAATTGAAGTCGTTTGAACTCGAACGCCATATCTGTCGGAATGAGTGGTATTAGTGGAAGTAGTACGTCTTCACCTTTATGAGGTCCAATTAGAATTGTTTCTTCAATTAGATTATTCATCAATTTTGTAACTACTAATCGTGTACCATTGCATAACTTTGGCTGATTGATGTTTCGGAATAATATAATTGGCTCTCCAATTTTCAAATTTAGAATATGAGGCGATAATCCGGTAACATCGAGTGAATTAACAAATTCCGTTGGAAAATTCACAAATTCACTTTGGTCCATCACGGAGTCAATGGATTTGTATGCCACTGTCACCTGCGATTCTGTTTAGAATGATGTCGTTCATAAGAGTACGTCGACATTTTTAGCCGCTAGATGGCTCTTCCGCTTAACCATGGGTGATTTTGATTATTTGATTCGATCCTTTGGAATACCTTGTCTACTAATTCTTCTTTTGAGTATAATGTTGCAGAAATTAGATGGGAAGGTGATTTTTCCTGTTGTGGATTTGTAGGTGCAGTGCCGTTACCGACTTCAAGTAATTGTCTTGAAAATGTGGCAGATATTCGATCGTTTTGAATTTGAACTCTCATATTCGTTGTTAGATGAATTGTTTTTACTGTGTTCCAAAGAATTGAATATTTCAAGCAGGCATGGAATTTATCAGCTGGTGTTGAGCGAGGTATCACTGGAAGGTTTGCCTGAAGTCTCCGGATATTAACGCCAATGCTCCACCAAATGGAGCCTGATTATTTCGCAAGTCTTTCAATGTATGGTCTAATGCTTGCAATGACTTCTTGTGAGCCATTGTACACTCATCCCATACAATGATTTTGCACGCCCGAAGAACCTTTCCCATTCCTGATGTTTTAGAAATGTTACATGTTGGGTTTTCTGTGTGAAGTGCATGTTTAAGTCATGACAGTTTAAGAGCTGAATGCGCTGTTCTACCTCCTTCCATCAACGTATCAGCATTACGTGAAGAAGCAAGTGCTAACGCAATATGGCCATTAGAATGGAATTTAGCCAGGATTAAGGAAATTAAGAACATTTTTCCAGTTCCACCTGGAGCGTCCAAAAAGGAAATCCACCGGACTGGTTGGTCACAGCTTGTATGATGGTATCAAATGATATCTTTTGTTCTTGAAGGAGTGTATTTTCTTGTACGAATAGCTGTAAGTCATTTGTGGTGTATGATTGCTCTCTGAGCAGTTCTCTCTTGAATGTTGTATTGATCGACCTATTCGGTACTGTAACTCTCAATTGTGTCAACAACCTGCCATACATTGCAAGACAAAGATCCTCAATGAAGATTAGCGTTTCATTGTACATTTCTTCTGTGAATTCCAAGCCATGATTATGTGTTTCTTGACGTATTCTGTGCAGAATATCTTCGGCAGAAAGCGCGCAACGATCGCAACGCGTCTGCGTCTGTCTATTTCTGCCAACCTCGCGAAGCGCTCGGAATTTCCCGTTTCCGTGGGAACTTCGGAGTAAAAAGTATATATAAACACTCTTATATAGAAATGCAACGTTATGTTAAAATTTCATGTCAATCCATCGACTACTTTTCGAGTTTTGCGGCCACAAACATACGGATGCTGCATTTTTATATATATATATATATATATTTTACTGGGAAAATAGTTTCGAAATAGTTTTCAGATGCAGCTGCAACTTTTGGCCTTCCCTCTTTAGTAGTGCCATCTGAATAATATTGTCGCTTCATACAGATAGAGAATCAAGTATTGGAAAAGTCCCAGGAGAAAGTTAGAAATTGTAGTAAGAGAAAATGTTTTAATTTTCACAGTTTATACTTTCTCTAGCTACTTTGTGAGAAAATCTGGTGTGAGTTTCTCTAACTGCAGTTAATAGAATGTGTAATATAAAGATTTTATAAAATTTTACCCATTTGCCCTAATACCTCCTTGGTATAGAAGTTGTTTGGGTTATATTCTGATTAGTATAAATGGCAAGTAGATAGTGAACTCTATAGAAGTTACACTGTATTCGAGAAAAGAGCGTCATCGAAATGTAACCTCATCGTAAAATAAATGTTTCTTGAAAAAATGTTTCAAATAAATGTGATGGGTATTTAGGTGCACCGAGTTTACAGAAAATGGGGAAAACTGTAGGAAAAGCAAATCTGTTACATCTCGCTTCCAGTAGATCGGCCAAAACCTTGGTGACAGATGCGGTGGTGCGCTACCTACACGTAATATCAGGTTTGAGATATTTTGTTCACACACAAACCCATGGTCCATTCGCTAAAAATATTTTTGTTTTCGTATTACTAGAAGTAAGAGCAAGTAAAACAGTAAAAATCATAATCAGATATCACTCTGGGCCCCAACCCTCAAAATTTCAGTCATAACCATATACTGGAAAGTGCGACTTTAAGGATAAGTTTTCTTTTGTTTTTCACAATTTGCTCGTAAACGGCTTCAAAGGTTTCCCTTAAGCTACATCTACATACGTAGCTCGTACTATATATATAAAGCTATAATTGAGAAGGTTTATTGCAAACATTGATTTAACCGATAAAATATATTTTATAGGGAGTTTTTTTTTGGGGGGGGGAAGGTAACATGTTGTGTTACCTCTTTATAATAGTTCATTATAAAACAGCAGTTACTACAACATACATTTCTACCATCTGGTGGGAGAATAATTAAGAAAAATTCCCTTAAGTTACACTCAATTTTTCTAAAAGATCTATGAGAATTGAAGTATGAGAAAGCTGTGATTTACACTTTCTTTTTCTTTTGACTTTCTCTCATAGCTGTAAGAGAAAATATTTCTTCCATATCATATGGTTGAAATTGAATTTTCACCAGAAAAATATGTATTTGAAGTTCCCAGCGTAAGAAAATAAAAATTTATAAACAAAAACTGTCTTTAATGTATCTATATATAAATAATAAACCATTTTGGCTCAACATATTTTTTGTACCAACATTAACAGTTTCAACTTTTATTATTTAAAACATTTTCTTTTAACTTTATGGGAGTTTGGGGAAGGGGCGATGTTAAACTTTCGTCGAAAGTACATTTCCGGATCCATAAACGATCTTATTATCTATATTATATTATTAATAAGAATTAAATGGTGGCCAAAATTCCAAGTTTGAAGAAAGTAGATTAACCGGAAGTTCTCTTTACTGAATTTTTTTTTTTCATTTTTCAGTTTTCTGCGATTTTCAAAGAAACCAAGGAGAACTTGGTATAACAGCCTGCACACACATATATGCACCTTTCTCTTTTGTTTCAAACATTTTTCCAAGTGGCAATTCTGGAAGAGTAGTGCATGATCACGCTTCCCTCAGCTGTCGTTTTTAGTTTAGAATGACCCAGTTAGGAAGCGCCACTCAATTTAGTTAGAGTTACAAGTTTGAAGAAAAAATGTCATACGAGAAATACGTGTGAATGTTGTTTCGCAACCAAATTTTACTTCCTCTTATTCCTAGTAAGAGGAAGTATTGCGAACGTGTCCTATTTCGGAAATTGAGTTATCACCGGAAATACATGTTTAGAGGCTCTCCCCTGAGTACAAAAAAAATGTTTTTAGTGAATGACCTGTGTGTGTGTATGTGTTGTAAACCAAATATCTCAAAAACGAAAAATTGCGGAAAGTTCAAACTTGGTATTCCGACAACGTACGACCGTAAGTGACACGAAGGTTTAGGGCAAACTCCATCAACCACAAGTGCGACTTTATTGAATTGTTTTCTTCATTTTTTCGCGAGATTCTCGAAATCAGCTCTACAATTTTCTTAAACGATTTCCTTGAAGTGATTGAGAACTTCACCTTTTGTTTGCAAGAAACGAGATTAACACCATTTGATTCGATTATCGATGAAGGCTAAAAAGTATTTCGCTTTACGATTTGACTCGATTTATAGGAAGACCGCAAACGTCTCTGAACTATTTCAAGTATATCTGTCTCACTTTCAGACTTGGTCAGAAATGAATTTGTAGTCATTTTCCCTTCGTAATAGATTTTACATTTCAGCTTATTTACATGTTCTTTCTAGAAGTTTCATCCTTTCATTGTTCCTCTGCGCGCACCATCAAGATCTTTCAAATTTAAGTGTCCTAGATGTCTTAATTACAGATTTTCTTGCGTGAAGTAAATGCATTACTCGCAGTTGCATTACTCGTTGACCGTTCCAACTCATTCACATATCTCTAACTCGAGTCTCAATTGAAGTTTTAATGGGTTCTATCAGTATCAGTGCCTCGTACTTTTAGAATAAAACTTCAAAATTTTGGTTTGCAATTTTTGTAACTGAGATTTAATGGTTCTTAAATCTGGAACACACAATACATTAATCAACACAATTTTTTTTTTTGACACATTCAGCAGTAAACTCCACTTTTCCATTAGCTGTTACATCTGGGAACTACAATAAGCAAGGTTCAGCTTAACTGTGTGCGAATTTTCAACTTCATAAATTCGCTAAGTTTATTGCAAAGATGTGCACCAGCTCTGTCATTTGCATTTACGCAGCTTAGAAGAGCTCCTTTCTTTTGCATAAATAGATATGTCTACATTTTTGGCATTTGGTTGCTTTTCTTCTAATATATTTTTGCAGTCGATTTGCTGATGACCTATTTTCCTGCATATATGGCAACGAAATTAAAATTCGATTTTACTAATTGAACGCTAGGGCTCTGGGTAGTGTTCATTTTCTATTTAATTAAGAATTCTTTCCTTTGGTTTCGCTATTTATTAAAGTTTTCGCTACTATCAGAGTGTTCTGATTCGAACTACTATTAGGACTATATTTTTCCAAGAGCCGCTTTCATCAATGACTTATACGCGCAGGGCCTCTGGGAGTTGGTAATCGCAGCAAGCCCCTAACTTATTACTGTTTTCATTTCCGCTAACTTATGAAGTGCGTCAAAAAATTTACGTGTTCACGCACGTAGTTAACTTCTTCCATGTATTGTAACGTAAGCTGCTTTATATTTCCTTGCAGCCTCTTTAGACTGACATATAAACTAGCTAATTTTTGTCATACTTCATTAGTGGTATTGCAGCCCTTAACCTCTTTTTAGTTCTGAAGGACAAATAGATAAAGAATAGTGTTTGTTTTATTTAGCCTTACCATCATTTTTGAACCATTCTGAAATTGCCTTAATCAATTCCTCATTTCATTCATCAAGTACAGGTTTTTGTAATTTGCCATTAACACATGGCCATTAATAAAGCTTCCATTTCCATTTTTCAACTGTTATTTTCCTTGTTCATTCATGCAATTCTATTTAAATTAGAATTCATCCTGAATATTAATTGGAAACCAACGTAAAATTATACGACCTTAAATTGAAGCAGCCCAATTTTCAGTTTACTTCTTCTAATTGAAAATAATTACTCAGAATTTCATCCACAATTTTTTCCCCAATTTTGATCTGGGCCATAACCTATTGGTATTGTATGAATAAATGGGCAAATAAAATTAATTAAATTCATTTATTTAACACACTGGAAATATTTTTAATTTTACAAATTAACAATTTATTAAATTTTATATATATATAAAATATATAATATGAATGATAGAAAAGTTCATATTCCTATATTTCATATTATTTTGACTCGCTAGTCACGCGGGTCGCAATGCTGGGCTAGTTTAAACAGTAGTTGTTGGATTTTAAGAGACAAGTTTTTCCTGAATATGACTGACGGTTCCTTATTCGTCTTTCCCTCTAAACTTGCAACAGTAATTTAAGGATAAGTTTAATTCATAGATTTCCAGTGATTGCTTTATATTTGTACAATTAACAATACTACAAGTTTAAAGAAAATCGTGCGAGCCATTTTGATTTGATTTTCTCCAAATTTAGAATTCTAGTATATTATTTAACGGTACTCCCGTTCGCATCACCATTAAATTCACAAACGTGTTAGACCTTTATGTCAAGTGAAACCGCACCTCTGGTTAACGGAATCTAATCGAAACGTTGGTGTCCGATATAATGGTGGAACATAAATGGGACATCAAGTGTGAGTTCATTATCCAAAATAATTCGTTTATGAGATATTTTGTTCTCTCTCTCTCTCTCTCTCTCTGTCTCACACGCACACACACATACACATACATACATACGGACTATTCTCTAAAAACAAATTTAGTGTGAAACACTCACACGACTATCTCTTACTCATTTAATAAAATTTAATTTTAAAAAATTCTTTCAAATAGCAATATTATCTGGCCAGAAAATGGTTAGGGGGGTTATACATATATTCAACAATGGACATTATGGACGCCACTGTGCCCAAGCCTTGTAGCGGCAGTTTGAATGACGCCAAAAAACTCTATATATTTTTTTTGGAAAATGTTCCAAATAAAAGTGATACATTTTTATCTCTGCAATGTATTGTTTAAGTTAAAAAACAAGCGTCACAGCAATTTTTGAGGAAACTCCGAAAAACTCAGAAACATATTCTGTCAAGTTTAACAGATTTTCCGGCAACCGATAAACCGATTTTCTTAAAATTTAGCATCCTATTAATGGTTCTAATGTAAGTTACTATTATTTAGGTGAAAAAAAAACATACTTTGTACTGAAGTACCACTTTAGAGAAATATATTCCCCCCGAACCCCCAAAAAATCAATTTTCCCAGGAAAATGTTTCAAATAAAAGTGATGGGTATTTATAAAACAAGGAAAAAGATGGTTGGTAGGGGCTAGTTATAATTTTCACTTTTTTTCATGTAGTTGCTGAAGAAGGACATCAAAGGTGTCCGAAATATCGAAAATATAATTTTTTTTCAAAGTTTAAAAGTTTTTTCTTTGGCCTCTGCCCACCATCGTTTTGCTTGTTTCATTAACCATGGCCACACTGGAGCATTATTTATATTGATCGGTATTTATGTAATATGTATTTAAAGAAAATCGCTAAAGCTGTTGTCGAAAACATTGCGGAAAACAAAACAAAAAAATCAATATAATGCACTTCCGGTAGATGGTTTTGTTCCTAAACCTTCCTGTCTGATGCGGTAGTACTATCTAAATAGAATACCTAATTTGAGGTTCCTGCAATTTTTCGTTTTTGAGATATTCTGTTCACACAGACACACATACACATAGATCCTTCGTTAAAAACATTTGTTTCCTACTGAGGAGGGGGGGAGGGATCTCATAACATGTATTTCCGGTGCAAACTAAATTTCTAAAATTTGACACGATCGCATTACTTCCGATCACAATACTTCCGATCGCAATACTTCCGATCGCAGTAGGAGGAGGTAAGAGGAAGTAAAAATGTTTTCAGCGAATGCTATGTATTTTAAGTTGCAATTCTGATGATCAAAATACCTCAAAAACGAAAACTCATGATAAACTCTAAACTGTATATTACTTTAAGTATCATCCGCTGCGAATCGACATACAGTTTCGGTCAACATTCATCATCAACCAGATTTTAATGAATTTTTGTTGATGATGTAACCTTTTTCCAGTGCAGTCCTTACCGAACTTGATAAAGAAGTAAAATAATACACATTGAAACATTTTTCTGGAGGAACTGAAAAGATTTCTAGGTAAGGCTCACCTGTGCGCACCATCTCAGTATATATACAGTATTATCATTATTACCTTTACATGAAGAAAATGTATCAATTACAAACATTTTGAAACAGGAGCGGTAAGAAGAAGTCGAGTGTTTTGTTTTTTTTTTTTTAATTTCGATTACTCCTTTTACAAGCAATTTTACACTTTTACACCATTTAGTCAAGTATAAATATGTAATGTACGTATAAAAAGACGAGCAGTTAGTTAAACACAGCTGTTAGAAACATACATATATTTTGGCTAATTATCCCACTCTCCTGTTTCTCTATTTCTTTGAACTCAGGGGGGGGTACAAGTTTTTTCCCTATATATTCTGAAAGGTGGGGAGAGAACTTTTTGAAATTCTATTTAAGGTAAATTACAACCACCAACCATTACATCAAAACAATGTACTACTGCTACTAGGACATTAGTTAAATATTTTTGTTTGAATCTTAATTAATTTCTTTAAATTAGTGATTAGTGTACAAATAGCAGCGCTAATTCCTCATTCTGATATTTCCACCACTATGTAAGTGTAAAAATTATATTAGGTTATATTTAAAATTTGGTGCACAGTGTACTCTACCTTCAATTAATATTGTTCACATGGATAATAGTTCTGTGAAACATTCACACCAGACTTTCGATTCATAAAATTAAAAAAACTTGACAAATTTTCTAGAAACTTTAAATTTTTACCCAGTTACCCCCCCCCCCTCCAACATAATTATAGAGGTCGTACTTGGGGTAAGATATTACTCCAAGGCAGTTATTAACTTGTGTGATAACATTATAATCCAGAATGCAGCGCCATTAACATGCTACACTATCAATTTGTTCACAAAAAATATTCGAAATAAAATTGATACGTCCATATCTGCCCACTTTTAAAGGAAATCGTTTGATCTGTTTTCCACAAAATTCCAAAAAAAAAAAAAATCGTAACTCTGTTGGCTCACTTACAAATTGTTGAATGGAAGTCGGGGAAAAAAACTATTCAGTAAAGTTCCAGTTGCCTGATTTAAACCAAAACTTGTCAGTGCGGTGCGTGCTGTGATACTTAAACGGAATATCGTTGGGAAGTCGATTTATCGATTTTTCGTTTTTCTGATATTTTGTTCACTCACACTCACGTACACATAAAGACCATTCGCATTTATCAACAAGCGATTTTCTTCAATTTGAGAATTTTAATAATATATTTAATTATCAATAACGTTATGTAGGATTTAACTACATAATGAAGTGGCTCTCTAGAGGGGAGCTTAACGTCACTCCTTCCTACCCTCCAAACGCACATAAGGTTTCTGCCAAAAACCGTTCATACGCAAGTGCCACTTCACTGAATAATTTTTACTTGCTCTTACTCCTTGATAAGAGGAAATATTACTATCGTGTACCAAATTTTCGAAATTCAGTTTGCATCGGAAATAGCTGCGGTCCACTGAGTACGAACAAACAGATTTTTGGCGAAAGGTCTTTATGTGGATGTGTGAAGAAAATATTTCAAAAACGAAAGGTTGCAGGTAGCTGAAACGCTAGCAAAATCCATCAACCGAAAGTGCGACTTTACTCAATCGTTCTTTTCCTTTTTTAGCGATTTTTTCGATAATCGCTCCAAACGATTTTCTTTCAACTTCATACTAAATACCTATCACTTTTATTTGAAATATTTGCCAAGGATAATGGATTTTTTTGTGAACTTGTAGAGGAATAGTAGCTGTCCTGTAAAGTCTACTTCAGTGCAATATATGGATCTATTACCTGTATAATACTACTACCTATACAATATAATGTATTGTGTTTGAGATGCCTTGTGTATTTTTCTATGTTCAGGCAAAAAAAAAAAATAATAATACAAAAATACACATTAGAGCATTGGTGTAGAATTGCAAATTTGAAAAATCGGTTAGCCGGAAGTGCGACCTTACTGAACAGGTTTTAGAGGTTTATGGAATTTTCTCGAAAATAGCTAATAACGATTTCCTTTAAACTTGGAAGACTAATTGCACAAATCTGCATTATTCTTACACTTTTATTTGCGTCTAATTGCACTTTTATTTGTAGCATTATTCCGAAAGAATTAAGGACTTTGTGGCGTTCAATTTCAAATGTTATTTTTATTGACGCTATCTGTGTGATAACCAATATATCTACCCCACTAATCTATACTTTGTTATGGCAACTCAGTATCCAAAAGTTTAAAGAAAATCTATTAATATTATAATTGTATTAATGGCGATAAGAGAAAGTGTTTTATATTTTTTTGTTTTCACTTTCTCCTACTGCTGCTGGTAAAAGAGGAAGTATTGCGACCGAGCCAGATTTTCGAAATTGGGCTTGCACCGGAAATACCCGTCTTGGGGTCCCCTGAATAAGGAAAAAATGTTTAGCGAAATGGTCTGTATGTATGTGTATGTGGGTGGTTGTTTTAACAGATTATCCAGAAAACGAAAAGACGCAGGAAGTTTAAACTTGGTATCCTACCATCACATTGGAAGCGTTGCTATAATTCCAAATTTGAAGAATATCGGCTTACCGAAATGCAAATTTACAGGTTAGGTTTTTGATTTTTTGGGGAAAGATATACTTTACTGAAATTCTGGGAAATCCATGACGTTAGTTTCAAATGCTGACGGGGCAAGTTAACCCAGAATTTCCCCGAATCTAGTAAAGTATATTTTTCCACAACAGTGTATCAAATAAAAGTATTGGTTTATATGTGTGCAGTTCCCATTACAAGTTAAAAAAAAAATCTGATGTGAAACACTCGCACGACTTGCTCTTACTCGAATTAATACATTTAACCAATAAAATGCTTCGTTAACAATGTTTAGTTGGACTGGCCATAAAAATTAATAGATGGTGAGGATTGTGGGCCTTATGTGGAGCGCTCTATCAAAACTCGGAAAGCTTGTGCCAATTTAATTTTAACCTCGCAGGCCTATATTACCTCTCTAAAATCAATTTTTTAGAAAAAAGTTACCAACAAAAGTGGTACGATTACAGCAAGCATTCCAAGTTTGACGGAAATCGTTGCAACCGTTTAAAAAAAAAACCTGAAAAATCTAATCTGTAAAATTACACTTCCGGAAAACCCATTTTCTTCCAATATAGAATTCTATCAAGGCTTCCGTTTATTAATGTTATTACATGGTAAAGCCATATATTATCACTGAAGTGGTACTATAGTAGAAAGCATAACATTATTGTTCCCCCAGAATCCCCAAAATATCAATTTGCCCGCGAAAATGTTTCAAATAAATGTGATAGGTATTTATCCCTGTAGATACGAAGTTTAAGCCGTTGTAGCCGTTTCGAGAAAATCACGAAGAATTGAAAAAAACTAAAACATTGAATTTAGTCGGACTTCCGGTTGATGAATTTTGTCCGAAACATTCATTCTATGCGATAGTAGTGCCTACGTAATATCGATTTTGAGCTCCGTGCGACACACCTACACATATATGTATATTCAGGGGACCTCTAAACATGTATTTCCAAAAAACTCAATTTCGAAAATGTGGCACGCATTCAGTAAAGTCGCACTTTCGGTGAATGGATTTTGACTGAAACGTTCGTTGTTGTGGTTGGTTCTGCAGAGCATCAGAGATATTTCCTGTGATAGCCTGCTTCTTTTTGTGGTCACCGACCGGTTTCGGGCGTTCGCCCATCATCAGGATGTTTTTGTCAAACAGTGTAATAAGATAGATTTGCTCTGTGCAAGTCTGTTGCGGTGGCAGCACCTAAATGGAATGCCACGTTTGAGCTTCCTGCGATTTTTCACACACACACCATATTCACCCATAGATCATTTTCTAAAAATCACTGCTTCAAGAGTTATGTGACCTCGAATTGACGGTCAGTTGCTGGTAATAACTGAATGTCTAAAATTTGACACAAACGCAATATTTGTATTGAGTAAAAAGTAGAAAAAAAGGCGTCCAAATTTCGTCTCCAGTGTAACATTGTGTTAAAGACTTGGTGCGCAATTAATTTGGCCAAACAAACTAGTAATAATTAGAGTTAATAAATTAGAGATAATAATTGGAGTTAAGTCCGCTTATACGCCTTGATAAGAAAATGTCTGCGCTCGTCGCAATTTGTCGGGAATTCCAGCTTGCATCGGCCGGAAATAACCTTGACATTTATTTAAATATAAAAATAAATAAAAATAAATAAAATATAAATATATATCTATAAATATAAAATAATTATGATAAAATATATATATAAAATATATTCTAATAAAATAATTATATATTTTATTATTAACTATAAAAAACTATAATTATAAATATAAAATGTAATAATTAAAAATAGTATACATATATATATATATATCTATAAAATAAAAAAACTACTATAATATAAAATATAATATAAATATAATATGATAGTGAAATATAATGATATTATAAATATAAGAATGTAGGAAACTAATTTATACGTATTATATCTGGAATATATGATGAGCAGTTTAAAATGGTGCAATTCGATACCTATGATCTAAATACCGCCGCTTCTCGGATCACACACACATATTTATGAAAACATATTGTATCATGAAGTTTCAATAAAACAACAATTTTCCAAGTGATTATTTCAGTGTTTTTTATATCTATTAGTTTCTCTTGCCCCTAGTAAGAGAAAATATTGCCTCGTTCCAGATTTTCTTAATTGAGATTTCACCGGAAATACAGGTTTTGAGGTCTCCTGAATACGAAAACAATGTTTTTAGCGAATGATCTGCATATGTGTGTGTGTGTGAGTGTGTGAGAGAGAGAGTAAACAGAATATCGCAGGAAGCTAGAACTTGGTATTCCATCGTACATGAAGGTTTCGGGCAAACTCCATCAACCGGAAGTGCCACTTAACTGAATGATGTTTTTTCAGGTGTTTGAGATCTCGAAAATGGCTTCAACGATGCTATCACTATGCTGTCTTCAACCATAAATACCTATAACTTTTATTTGTAACATTTTCCTAGGAAAATTGATTTTTGGGGGGTGGTGGGGAACAGTAGCGTTATCTTTTCTGTAAACTGCAACTTCAGTATAATATTATGGTTTCATTACCTACATAATATTAATACAAATTAGAAGCGTTGGTAGAATTCCAAATTTGAAAAATCGGTTAACCGGAAGTGCGAATTTATAGAATAGGTTGTTGGGCTTTTTGGAATTTTCTCGAAAACGGTTACCACGGTATTCTTTAGACTTGAACAAGTTTAGTATTTCGTAAAGTCACTTCCGGTTGGAGGATTTCGTCCGAATCTTCGTGTCTGATGCGGTGGAAGCACCTAAACGGAATATCAAATTTGAGCTTCCTGCGACTTTTCGTTTTTGAGATATTCTGTTAAAACACACACGCACAACATTTTTTTCATATTCAGGGGACCCCAAAACATGTATTTCCGGTGAATACTCAATTTCGAAAATCTGGTACGATCTCAATACTTCCTAGGAGTACGAGAAAATAATATGTGTGCAATAAACTAAATTCTTTACAAATAATTAAAATATTTTTTAATAAACAACTAGTATATTTTACTTGTAACTTTATATGAACAACTTAATATTCAGTTCAGTTGTAAACAGTACAGGTCCAATATTCAGTTCAGTTGTAAACAGTAGAGGTCCAATATTCAGTTCAGTTGTAAACAGTACAGGTCCAATATTCAGTTCAGTTGTAAACAGACAGGTCCAATATTCAGTTCAGTTGTAAACAGTACAGGTCCAATATTCAGTTCAGTTGTAAACAGTACAGGTCCAATATTCAGTTCAGTTGTAAACAGTATAGGTCCAATATTCAGTTCAGTTGTAAACAGTACAGGTCCAATATTCAGTTCAGTTGTAAACAGACAGGTCCAATATTCAGTTCAGTTGTAAACAGTACAGGTCCAATATTCAGTTCAGTTGTAAACAGTAGAGGTCCAATATTTTAAGTAATTCAGCATTTATTTCTATGCGCAACGAATGTCTAAAATAATGTTATTAGTGGAAAAATATATTAGAGTTAACCGAACTTCTAAAAAAATTATAAGTAACCTAAAATAAATATATTGTTCGCACGGTTTTGATGTATACAACTTTACTCATGCATTCAATTGGAAAACTCATTGGAATTCAATAATAGAGATTTTTCTTGTTTTAACCTACATTCAGTGGCGGCTGGCCCACTTGTGCTCATTCACATTGAACACCAAGGAAAAATACCTAGTTATAATATACATTCTTAATTTGAACTATTCTCTCAGTTGATTTGTGTAAAACCTCCAGCTAATTGAGATTAATTCTTATTTCCCAACTCTGACATTGGAGCCGCTACTTTAATCACACAAGAGCCTAGCTGCGACATTACAGAGTGGATACGAGGGTCGGTGAGATTGGTGAGGCAAGTAGTGGCGGGTTTTACTAAATTGGAAGAAAAAAGTTAGCTAATGAGTGCCGAGTTATTGTGAACCCCGGGGCAAACTTGGCGTTAGCGGTCTACTTGCTTCTTCACAGTCTAATGACCGTAAACCTAGTTACCTTCATTTGGGATGATGTAGTTCAGTATTGCATTTGTAGTAACTCTTTCTTGCAAGTTGTGTTTAGTGTGTTTTTACTAAGAAAAATTATGTGTAATCCTTGTTAATCGCTTTTTTATTTTTATCCCTGAAGAAGACAATAAAGTTGTCGAAACGCGGGATAATTCTTAAAAAAAGATTTTTATTGACCGCTCCTCTTGATCTCCTGCAATTATAATTAGTTTCTTTTTTTAAAATTTTAACTACGGATATGAGTGTCGAACAATTACACAAATACTATTCTCTAGTCTAAAATTGGAAAGAAAAATAAAAATTAAAGAAAAATTAGACCCCCCCCCAGCTTAATCTGGTTCAAGTAAGAGATAAAAATCAAACTTTCAATCGAGAGTACCAATAGCTGCTATTATTAGAATATACTGTGGAAGTGAGGTAAGTTTTCTTATATAGTCCCCCCCCTGCATGTTCTCTTTTTTGCAATAAAATATTGTGGAATATATTGTGTGAAATCGAGGGACTGCTTACAGAATACTTCAGGCTAAGTTCCATCGCACAATTTTATTTAAATACTTGAAACCCCACACACTATTTAACTAAGTTAAATTTTAATTTACTACCCTCTGTCTATATTTTATAATTTTTATCTTAATTTATTCCTGTTTACCTGACCTAACTGATTCGAATGTTGAAATACCGCAAGAAGAAATAAAAACGCATATCACCTAATATGTGTATATGGCGGAAATATGAACGTAATTTTTTAAAAAAGTAAGAGGCACAACATTTCATTAAGTTGGAATTATAGTCTAAAGTTTGGAATTTTTTATGTTTTAATAAAAAGTATTTCATTAATTAAATTATTTTACTTTTGTAAAAATATTTAGTAATTTAGTATTACTTTTTATCGTATTAATGCGCGAAAACATCAATTAAATAATCATAACAATGTAATTTTTTTTAATTTAAAAAGGATATAATTTATCTAAGGTCGCCCACTGTTTAATATATTAATATATAAATCATTCGTTTTAACGAAATATTCTATTTATATTGTTCCCACCAGAAATTTTTTGTTTAATAATTCCTTCTGATCCCGGCGGAACTTATTTAAACCAAGTGCATGTTGTTTAAATGTGAATGTTTTTTTATTATTTATGAGTTGTTAGTTATTATTTTGTATCATACTTCTGTTCTCTTGTAAAAACCCTAGAAAAGCTTCGCTACAACGTTAATAAAAGAAATTCCCCGATAATTATTCACTGAATACACATCTCCTTTTTACTTTTTGTATAAAGGATAGATTCCGTGAAACTTTGAGGACAATGTTATTATTAAAAATACCTACCAATTGTATAAGTACATTTTCCGGACAATTTTTAAAAAATTCATACGGAATAGAATCAAGGCCAGGAGCTCTATTATTATGAACTTTTCCTAATGTATTTTACTTTCTCTTACTCCTAGTAAGAGGAAGTATTGTAATCGTGTCAAATATTCGATATCGAGTTATCACCGGAAATATCCGTTTTGAGGTCCCCTGAGTCCAAAAAAGTGATTTTTAGCAAATGGTCTGTATGTGTGTGTGTGTGTGTCTGTGTGTGTGTATGTATGTGAACAGCATAGCTCAAAAACGAAAAATCGTAGAAAGTTGAAACTTGATATTCCGTTTAGGTATCACCATGGGATCTGACAGTACGTTATCTGTCAAAATTCCTCAACCGGAAGTACCACTTTACTAGTTGGATTTTTTACTTTATTGCGATTTTCTCAAAAATGGCTCCGACGATTTTCTTTAAACTTGAAATATCAACCACATATTCAAAGAGCTACAACTTTTATTTGTAACATTTCTCTGGGAAAATGCAATGAAGGGCACTTTTGGGGGAGAGGTGGGGTTAGGTTTCCATCTAAAGTGCTATTTCAGATTATGAGACAATTCTGTCATCTAAATAATTTCAATTCAGAATGTGTAATATCTCTATCTGACCAATGAGGTTCAGCTGTTCAACAGTAGTTAGACATATTTTCTAAATTGTTTCCCAGAAATATGAGATCCATAATAAAATTAGACTAAATGCTAATGGCAACACAGACACCAAGAGAAACTAAACAACTGGTATGAAACACTCACACGACTTTCTCTTACATAATAGTCACTAAGTCTGTAGTTTGTCGAATTCTAATATATAAAACGCTTCTTTCTTATTATAATCTATTTGTTTAATTGCACTGATAATTAGTTGGATTCCTTTTCTTATGCTGCTGTGAGAAACTAGATTTTGATTGAATTAGCTCATGCCTAGATTTCCACTGTCCTCTTGTCCTCTTTCAACACTTTGTGGACTGTGCCACATACATATAATTAAGGGCAACATAATGAATAGCTAAGAACTCCACCTCTAAGAAACTTTTGGTGTGTGTTTAACATCAATTTCATTTTGACCCACTAGTATAAACGGCAAATACAAAATAGCGGATCTTAAATTTCCGCCTTATTCTCTTTGGCCTTATTTTTCAACAATGGCGTGAAAATTCTGATTTTTTTCTTTATAGCTCACATTAATTATATAAAACAGTAAATATTATGTTATAAATAACTTGATTTTTGCATTTTTTTTACAAAAAAATTTTATCGCACAATTTGATAATTTATAAAATACTAATGAAGAGAAAATTAGTAAAAAAATACTAAATTAGTTTTTTCAAAGAAATAATTAGCCAATCACAGTGTAGAAGTGAAGGTGTGAAATGTGAATTATCCTTATGAAAAACCTACTTTAGAATTTTCTCTTCATTAGTATTTTTTAAATTATCAAATTGTGCGATAATAATTTTTTATAAAAAAAAAGAGCAAAAAATCCAGTTATTTATAACATAATATTTACTGCTTTATATAATTAATTTAACAAAAAAAAATACTTGTGTTATGTATTCACTTACACATACACTGTTATCAGTATTTTAATAAAAGAAATGCTATAAAAAATGTTCAACAAAAGCAAAATACGTGTGATAAATATATCGTAACATACAGTATATATATATATATATATATTCCAAAATCATTGGAATTACATATTTTGTTGTTCATTGTATATTTCTGCATCTATATTTTATGTTTTGTCATGAAACTATACTCGGATATGTCGCTTAAATTAATATTTGTCGTTCTATAAATTTTTTATTGATTTTTTGTTTCTATCGGTCCAATTTTGGGTTGATAATAACCTATTTTGTCGGGCCGACAAATGGCACGTAATAGTATAAGCCCAAAAATTATGGTTTCTCCGTCCCAGTTGACAAACTATGTTTATGCTCAAAATTTTCACAAGGAAATTAATTTAAATGTTTTGATTTATAAGCGGAAGAACTACCATTTGCCATTAAAGAGATCACTTTAGCCCAAAGAAGTGAATGATCAGGTATATATTGGTATGCTCACAGGACAGTCAGTACTAGAGTATGTTAACATATTGTTCTGAAGAGAGGCCTATAACAATGGCCGTCAACCACTCTCGCAAACAAGTAAGCGATTCTTGCTTTTATCATGGGCGGTGGAGGTTTTCTGTCCATAATTTGAATACAAATTAGCAAGTTTGATCATTTAAAATATATAATTTTCCAATTTAGTTAGAATTTTATCTCTTATCTTTGAATATAGATAAAAATTCACGCTTTTCGAAGTATACTCATGGACGAGATTACAAGGAATGGGTTCCGTAGACAGTGGTACTAGATTAGTGGGCATAACCAGGACTGGACTTATCACCGGGGATCACTCTGTCAGTGAACTGCATTTATGCAGGGTTAGATTTGTGAGAAACCACTCGTCCAAGAGTTGATAAATTGTGCAACCAATTTCAAAACCATGTCTCAAATAAAAGAAATATCAAGCTATTGAAATAAACAGCGTCTAGTTAGTAAGCTCTTGAAAGATGTTTGCAGATTTCTTGACTTCTTGATTGTTTGCTTAAACTCTTCAGATGTTAGCTTGACATTTGATTTTAGACCGTCTCAAGCCTTGAAATTGTCGGGTTTTTATAAAATTCTGGGTTATGTAAATATTGTTAAGCGTAAGAGGCGGGTTTGGTACAGTGGTTATGCGCATGGACTTGTAACTGGGAGGTTATCAGTTCGAGTCCTACGTATATCTGCTAAATTTATATTAATGTAAAAAATGTTAATAGTAATGTATGTGCTTCAGCTCCCATCCATGACATCTAGTCTGGTAGTTGGATGTTAAGCCCGTCTGAATAAATAGGCATTACTTCTTTATTGTCAGGCGTGACAGAGAAGGTTTAAAACTCGTACAAGGTGTGCGCCGATGCGGCTAGTATCTGCAGCATGAAGTCTCCTACGCTTGTTTTCTCCTATGGTGAATATCCGTAGCAGAGGCCTGTTTATTCCATTACACATGTCTAAAAGATGAAGCAACTGAAGATTGGATATAGAAAAACTTTAAAGCTATTTTGAACTTGGAAGTTTATGACTAATTCATAAATCGCTTTTGTATAAATTTCGCTAAGCATAAAATAAAATTACTAAGTGTATTTGATGAGTGCGCAAATATAATTTGTCACTGGTGGATACCAGAAATACTAGCAAAATGGTGAGGGTGAGGCGAGCGAGGCACTTGTGATCAGGTGAACAGCGAAAATGAGCGCCTATTGAAGAAAAATAATAATCAATAAGAAGATTAATCAAGTTGATTTTGAACCTATAACTGACGATTTTGCATCGCTAAAGGCAAGAAAAAAATCAAGCTATAAATATAAGTAGATATTAATTATTATATATCTCAGGCGTTTAAACAAATAATTTAATAGTTTTGTTAATTTTCACTTTACTTCGCCATTTTGTGCAACATTATTAAACCTGTGCTATTCTTGTAGTCATAGTTTTTATTTATATACGTATTTATTTTAGGGGCGCAATTTACCCATCTGCCTTAGGTGATATTGTGGCAAGATCCGGTGTTGGTTGCCTACGTTTATATCAAAATACTAGGAAATTTCTATTTAGTTTATTAATATCTTCTCCCATCGCATATCGTAGAATCAGCCTCTATTGCTTTTATGATATTATCAACAAAAGGAAATAAACACAATATGACTGAAAGTGAAGACCTTGTTTGTTCGTTTCAAAAATAGAAATATAAATTTATATAAATATGTCTTTACAAACCCTCCCCCACTAAGCATTACTACGCACTTGCGCTAAATTAATGCGCCAATGGTGAGCAGTAAGGAAATTTTACCCTCATTTTGTAAATTGCGGTAAGATAAAGTCGTGTGAGTGTTTCACACCAAATTTTTTACTCTCTCTTATTCCTAGTAAGAGGAAGTATTGTAATCGTGTCAACTTTCCGATAACGAGTTTTCACATAAAATACGCATTTTGAGGTCCCCTGAGTCCAAAAAAGTAGTTTTTAGAAAAGGGTCTCCCTCTCTCTCTCCCATCAAGAGAGAGAGGAGAGAGAGAGAGACCCTTTTGTACAAACTACTTATAGTAATAATAATAATATAGATGTTATGAAGTTGATTACATCAACGATGGATACAGAGCCCCCCCCCCCTTATCACTATCTATGGATACAGAGCTCCCCCCCCTATCACTTTTGTTGGGAACGTTTTCCCGAGAATGTTCATTTAAAGAAGTTTTGTGGGAGGGGGGAGTGTATGGTTGCCAACAAAATAGTCATTTTATTAAGTTTAGATTCTCCAGGTGATATGAAATTGAGGACCAGTTAAAATTTATAAGGTTGAACGAAATTTGTTTTTTAAATCTTGTAAATTAAGATAGCCGTGATACCAGATTTTTTTCTTTACGAGTTTGCTGACTAAACACACACACACACACACACACACACACAGAGGCCAATTTCTAAAAAAGTATTTATTTGGACTCAGGGGTATCACAAAAACTGTATATTTCCGGTAAAAATTCGATATTAATTTTGAAACAAACGCAACACTTCTTCTTACATCAGCAATAGAAAGTAAAAGTTATGTGAAACTAAAACAATACAAGATGTAAGAAGGCGAACAAATTAAACTAATGTATGAATAAATTTCAAAAATTTAAATTCAAAAAATTACCAATTGGTACAGGACCGTCTAAAATATTACTATTTGGTACTGGGAGTAGTATTATTATTCGCACACTCCAGGCCACAGTATCTAGCGCCTATGCCAAAACTGGAGCCTTTAGTCACTTGGCCTTGCCTACACAGTAGGTCAAGGTCAGTTACCGTCCCTGCCAAGAGTAGGCGGACCTCTACTTACCCGTCTAGTCCTACGTAGTACCGCGACTTCTCGTGCTTTTTAACTTTTAGTTAATTCTTTACCATCTCTCGGCCAGTTCTCTCACGTTCTTCTCGGCTTCAATTCTATTTGGATTCTTGCCTCGTCAAGAAGAGGACACCGAACGAGAACGTGGAAGAGATACTGTGTCTCGTTCACGCATTCACAATCCAAGGAATCTTTCAACCCCAGCTCACAGAGCTGTGAGTTGAACTCCCCATGGCCCGTGAATTATTGTGTTTTCTTCGCGCCTCACTATCAAGGACAATTATTTCTGAAGGAAAAGGTTTGTGAGTTTCGGTCTTTTTTTGAAAAAAATAAAAAAACTTACATTCTTGCCAACGTTTCGACAAATATATTGTCTTTTTCAAGGCATAAAAAATCAAAAAAATAAAAACTATTAAATAATCTTTAAAACATATCAAACTTGAAAACTTATGTATAATTTTGTAAATAAAACGTTGAGAACACCTCAACAACACAGAGAATAGTGAACAAATAAACCACGGTTTATTCTTATGGGTAAGGGCCCTCATCTCTGCAAGAAGATCCAGCGGCAACACACCAGCGATCACCGGTAAGGCTATTGGGACCGCACAAAATCTTCACACTTTTCGCCGATTAATTAAAAAGTGCAATATTTCTATTATGCTGCGCATGATGCATAAAAAAAAATCTGCTCACACTGAGAACTTACTATTACTCCCAACTGCTCTAGTTCAAAGTGACGAATTCTAGTTACGGAACTGTAAATAGGAAAAAATTTGGTCCACAAAACAGTAGTACGAGTTTCACTTACAGGAATTTGCAGTTTCCATTGGTTTATTTCTTATGTTTATCTAGTGACAAATTTCACTTGTAACTGTGATGGATGCAAGAAATATAAAAATATAAATATTAATAAGTTTATAATATCTTTGCAAATAACTTGTAGTTATTATTTTATTAGAATATATTTATTGTTAGCAGTGGTGACTACTTTCTTATTTCTGATACTTCTCTCTCATAAACATATATACTTACAAGCCCCTTTTACTAAACTGCTCCTGCTACACCAATTACTACCACAAACAAACAACAACTCAACACAGCAAATACATTTCATAACTAACGTGCAGCCTAGTTATAATTAGGCCGAACAGTCGTACTGATTTCCTTGGAACTCGCAATTAGGCAACACATTAAATTGTTATTAATATTATATAGGCAATAGAACCATATAATATATTGAAATGGCCGTTTAGAGCAAGTCTAACGTCACTTTACCACACAACTCCCTTAAAATTAATATTCTCAGAAAAGTTTCAAATGAAAGTTATAGCTCTTTATATGGGATAGTTGTTGATTAGTTGACAAGTTAAATGAAAATCCCAACACGCTGAAAAATCTATTCAGTAAAATGCCGTTATTTTTCCCTCTAAAGTGCTATCTTGTTATTTATACAATACTACCATCTAAACAAAATTAATTAGAAATACATTTTTTTACTTATGGCACAACAGCCCATGAAGGGCCCTCAGCACTTCCCAGTTCTCTCGCCGTTTAGTTCCGGCCTTCGCTACGTAGGGTGTTACCAACTGTAGCTTCCCACTTTTTCATGATGCTGGGTCAACACCAAATTTGCCCTTACGGTAATCAAACCCTGAATTCTTGCACCAAACGCGTGAGGACTAGAAATAAATAGTTTGCCAAAATTCCGAGTTTCAAGTCGGTAGTGTAAACTGCAAGTGCGTTTTTAATAAACAGTTTTTCAGTTTTCGCCCTCCGTAAAAACCCCGACGAATTTCATTAAATTTGGTATACTAACTATAAAAATTAGCTAGCGAATTGTATTAAAAACATATTGATGCAATAAAAAATGTTCAGATGTTCAACAATTGCTACAATTTCAAATAAAAAATGTTATTTATTCATGAAAAAACTGTGTTCCATTTTATTTATTATGAACAAGTATATATATATATATATAGACATAATTTTAGTTACGATGACAAAATTACATTTTAAAATAATTATCATATGTTATTGAACATTAAAAATAAGACATAATGATTGTTAATGGAATAAGTTTATCATCAATGTTTATATAATTTGATTTGTTTCACCTTTTCTTTTATAGTAAAGTTGTGCAGCGCTGGTGTTGTCGTCTTCAAGGCAGTTAATCATTAAATAGTGGACCAACTTGCATGATGAACGATTCTGTTGTAGACACCATTCAAGGTAATTTGATTATTGTATTTGTTATTTATACAGATAGGAGAGATCTGAAAATGCCATATCTGTTAAAAAGTGAAATCAAAAAACAACTACAAAATATGATGGTTAAAATTAAATGACAAAAAGTTCTTAATTTCTGTAAAACACTTTATTATACAATATCGAGCTTTCGACCTGGAAGCCAGGTCATTTTCAAGAACTCAACTGAATCAGAACTGCATAGCAGGTTACAGTTTGATGAAGGTTATTTATTACATATTTTAGCAGTGTTAGAAAACAAGCGGTGTCATTATTTCAATGAATTTCTATATATGATTGCTGGCTGATTTGTTTATAGTGATGATAAGATGTTCTGCTGCATCCTCGAACTCAGTGTTTGTCTTTAGGTTAATTTCGTCCCACATTATTTGTCTAAATTTGTCCCAGTTCATTTTTCCAGATTATTTTTTTTTGTAAGAAATGAATAGAAACCTTAAAAGAATGCTGCATCATTATTCATATTAGGTCTTGGAGAGCACTTTTATGTTTTAAAGATGTGGTGTAAAACTATCAGCCGATTTTCTCTTAGCGCAACTATAACTACTTCAATAACATAACTATAACTTCAATTGACAGATTTTCTTTAAACTTGGAAATTTGTAATAAACCAAGTGGTGTTCAACTGCACAGGTGATGGTCAGCCTTGAGTTACACGCAAATGTTGGTCCTACAACGATAGCTATGTAGTGGTTACATTACTGACCATCTGACTGAGCTACTATCTATACCAATAATGCTATTGTCAGTTTAACGGTTTTTAAATCTTAACTTCACCCGACTCTATCACAAAGATTTTTTTTTTCTGAAAAAAGATTCAAATAAAAATGGAATATATGGAATGTAATGAGAACAAGAACATTGCAATGCAATGTAATGAGAATTGATTGATTTGCCCGAAATCTTCATGAGCTGCTTACCATTTCTCTTTTTGTTCATGCACAGCGGATACACCACACTTCATTCGCTACAAGCATTTTTGCGCATTCAGGGGATCTCCCCGGTTAAAAAACAATTTCGAAAATGTTAAGATTGCAATACTTTCTCTCGATAGCAGTAAGAGAAAGTAATCGTGAATTCACATAATTGATTAAATATCGATATTTACAAACCAAACAGAGGAGGAATGAAGGATTACGGTTCCAGGAGGTATCCTATTGCATTACTTATTATAAATTGCGCATAAAATATGTTCTGTTCGGAGTAAATTGCAGATATTGTACTGTATATGAGATAACAGCAAAGATATATCTGACCGCGGTGCAATGAATAAAATAAAGTGAACATGTGGAGAAACTCTATATGCTAATAATACGGACACCGTTACCATGGTGAATGTTACACTACCATCTATGTTGTTTGTAACCGTGTATCGCCTTCGCATCCACCGCCCTGCGCCCTCGCCCCCTCAAAACGCCCTTTTAATAGTTGTTCGCCTTAAACTACAAAGGAGACAGGAGAGACGCACGGAATGTTTCGTGACCAAAGGGGAGTAAGAAACCTCCTACCTGCTGTTGTTGATGGTGGTGCTTTGTAGACGTTCAAGGCACAAGAGGGTGACGTGCAAATTTACTGGGAGGCCGGAGAAGACGGGTGGCTCTTCCATTGGGTGAGTACAAGACGAGCAGTGCAGGGTAAAACTCCACTGGCCCCTTTTCCACCTTCTAGAGGTCCTACGTCATACCTGCAAGGCTCTGTGATTTCCACTAATCCACACACACACACACACACACACACACACACACACCGAGAGAAGGATAGCGGCTTTTAACCTTTTCCCACTGTTCAGTCGATGGCATCATTGGTGACTGTTAACAAACTGAAATTCTGGTGCGCTAAAATGCACCATGTTAGTTTCTTACATGCAGTTTTGGTTACTATCTAGTTGTGTCGCGGATAGATCGCATAATACTAACAGTAAGTATATTATTTTATTCCATTATCAAACAAACATTTGTCTTTAGTTACCCACTGCACCCTAGATAATTAGTTTCATTTTTTACACTTTATTTTTGGAATATTTATCGATCAAACTTTTATTTTAATTTTTTTTTTAAATAAGTTGCTTAAATAAATTGCAATTCTTAAATTTTTACTAACATAACTTTATTCAACTAGTAAAAGTGTCATTACGAATTAATAGAAAAATAAATTTTGAATAACATGCCTCACTTCTATTTAAACATTTCTTTCCTTTCTCCTATTTGTTTTAAGTTCTCTTACTTCTGTAAGAGGAAGTACTACTACTCGCCTTAATCTTTTAAAGGTAAATTTTCACCACAAGTATTTGTCTTCAGATCTCATGAATACCAAAGCTTCTAGACAACGGCCTGTATTTCAAAAAAAATGTATCACAGAAAGTTCAAACTAAACAGTCCGTACAGCAATTAACGGACCATCTATCTGACAAGAAAATTTCGTTTTAAAATCCATCAACCGGAAGTACACGTTACTGAACATTTCTACTTCCCAATTGTGGCTTCTTTTTTTCTCGAAAAAAGTCACTAAATTTTATTTAGTTATATTAAACTTACGTAGTACTATAACTTTGATTGTTCATATAAAACTGTATTTCAAAGGATTCTAGGGGACTACTGTAATGTTGCGCTTACCTACCTCTAAACTATCGTTTTTGATCATGAATCATAGTTATGTGCTACCAAGCATTATTGATTAATACTTTAATAGTTAATTTTATAAATAATTAAACCCAATTTTTATGTATTTTAGAGATTACAAAATGTTATTTTCAACTTTTGTTTTATTATATTAATTTTCTTTGTCCACGCCAATCGTATGCTTATTTTGAAAATTTATAATGCATATTTTAGTAAATGAAAAACATAATACAGGATATCCTGCCCCCACTAAAAAATATAAAATGTTTAGGTTAAGATGAAAGTTGTCATGGTTACAGAGCGAACATTATTATTTAGTTAGATCGTTCAATAAATTCATCAAAAGGTAACATTATGCAATATATCTAAAAATATATATTTACTTATACAAATTTACGGAACAAAAATTAATATTTAACCACTCCATATGCAATAACTTCAATAAATAGTAATTTTGTGTTAACAATAAAAACAAAACAAACCAAAAATAACAAACATCTAGAATAATATTGTTGGTTTCCGAATTTGAATACGTCAAACTCTTTATGAGGCTTTTGTTCCATCTTTCAACTTTATATTTTAGAATGAATCGTGTGCATTTCTTAATTAAACAAATCAATAGAATTTTAAACATACTGTTTGAGAGAATTTAATGAATGTTTCTCAACAAAGGTTATTATGTTGATGTAAAAAGGATTAGAAAAGTTACCGGTTGCAGCTACCACTCACTATTAAGTTTTTGTTCTATTATCCAACAACGCCCTAAAGTACGTTGAAAATGAGGATAAAAATAAAGCACGTCGCTATTAATATTAAATCAAATTTCCAAAACATATTTCATTCTTGATGGCATTTTTAACTGAATCGAACTATAATTTATCGAATTAAATCGATTAAAGAATAATTGGCAGGTTGTATCGGTGAACTAATCGGTAACTAACCACGCTATAAATAATAATAATTTGACGTGGACACTCACTCGATTTTCTCCCAATACAGTAAATGCAAGTTATATAATTGTCAACTTTTCTTTAAACTTGAGATATTTTTACTTAGCCTTAACATAAAAACAGAGGTAATGGGGACATTGTACAAACATACGTAACATTTGAAATTTAAAATTATAGATTCCTTCTGAGGCTCCTACAATCAATTTTTCCGGAAAAATGATACTTTTATATCTGGGCAAATAGCTTTCAAGTTTAAAGAAAATCGGTGTAGCCGTTTTAGAGGAAATAACAAAAAACAAAATATGTGTTCATTAAAGTTGCACTTGCGGTAAACAAATTTTCTTCAAAGTTGGCATTCCAGCACCAAATTTAATGTAATTTACTGGATTGGTCTTATAAGTTTTGCGCGATTTTTCTCTTAACCCGCACACTAATTTGTACACAAGAGGCTGGCACTTTCATTTACAACATTTTTTCCAGGAAAATTGGTTTTTGAAGGATTCTGGAGGTCCTGGAGAGCTGATAGATTTCTTGATCTAATCTAGAATTCGGGGCCTTCTTTAGGAATAAAAAGAAGAAGCGCTTAGGCCACCGATGGACCCACTGTGGCACCCCTGAATATATCTCACACTTTAAGCCACAGCTGAAGTGACAGAAAGAATTCTCCGAACCTCGGTTTAGCATCGAAGTATCGCTTGTGAACATAATGCTTGAATCCTTAAGAAGATAAACTGGTGTTTCATCATCTCAATTATGTAGTTGTTATCTTAAAACCAATGCCTTATCATCAGGACAGTGGGCCTCCTGAGCTCACTGTTTCGTTTTACCAAGGCGATACGAGATTTTAGGGTCCTCCGGAAAATCTTGGACAGCCTCTGCCTATGCCCCACAATGTCCTCCAATATAGAGTTGTTTTTAATGTATTCATAATCGCCTACAGACAGTTTGGTCGGAGAAAAGTTCAGGTCGATGAGCAACCGTGAGCCCCTTCATAGGCCCTCCGTTTCCCTGAATACCTTGTGCGCCAGCACCCAGCCTAGTCTCAGTCTAGGTGACTAGCCTAATCGCAGCCTAGGTCCCTGGTTTGCCAGGGACACTAGGCTCTTTTCGGCATTCCTGAACAATCTTCAATCCGACGCATTTCGTCTCGTTGTGATATTAGGCTTCCCTCTATACAATTTCGGTACAATACACTTTTCCATTAACAGTTGGAAGATGAGGAAACTAAACATTTAGTTAAAAAGTAACAAAAAAAATTGCCCGTCTGAACTGTGGAAATAGCCGTAAGAGAAAGTCGTGTGATCAGATCTTTGGCCGGAAAGAATGTGGGTCATATTCATTTCTACTTTCTTCTTAATCATAGGTTTGACAAGTACATCAAAGCAATGCTCTGTTGAACTAGTTCTGCTTTATCGTTCTTGCAAAACTCCCCATACCACAGGCTACCTGTCCATTTCACCAAGACCCCAGATGATTGTGCGCAGCGAAGAGACCATTAAATGAGAGCCTCGCTTGGCCAGTGTCTCGGCTCTCTCGCTGCCGGGCACCATCGATTCGCGAGCAATTATTTTAAATAAAAGCCATATTCGGATTCATTGAGAATTATTGAAGCAGCATGAAAACCAAAGTTTGCAAATCATCATGAATAAAAACAAACATTCCGCAGTGAGAGAGAATAAATAACACAATTCTGTTTTGGTTTTTTTATTAAGGTTTTAGAGCATGGTCTGCCTGTAAATTGATTTTCCGTTTATGTACCACCAACGCATCTAACACGAAGGTTGCCATCAAAATCCATCTACCGGAACTTTTCTGATTTTTTCAGTTCTACGCGATTTTCACGAAAACAGTTACAAATACTTCGTATACTATCTACACACATCATTTCTACTATCACCTATCATTTTTGAAACATTTTTCCAAGAAAATGTATTTTTTAAATGTACTGAGGAAGCTGAAACATTTATCTTTCTTTCCCATTTAAAAGCATGGCCAGAATTGCATGGCCAATGAATTAAACGCCATATAGCGTTTAATGCCCAAAAAGAAATGCGAAAAGATGCCCAAAAAATATTTCCCAAACACATCTATGGTAAAAAGAAATTTGGCAGACCTAAAGCCTGCGGGAGGATTGTGAACGTGGTTGATACTAAGTCCGTCTTAAATATCAGAGACTATAGGAGAGCGACGCTTGATAAAGCGACATCTGACGGATGTTATTCCCTGCTATATACATATGCCGAGAACCAACATGCATCCCTCCACCATTCATTCCATTTATTGAAAATTAAATTCTAAGAAGAAATTCTTAATTTGCTGAAAATGTGTTAATTTTATACCTAATTATATTAGCTGCTGTAAGAGAAAAATGAGTGTTCCACACAAAATTTTTGTAATTGTCTCCGCCATTTTCTGAGAAATGTAACATTAGATTATGGAAATATAATCTTTTGCCTGAACTTATTCACTAATACGTAATAATCTTTTTTTCTTTTTTTTAAGGCAATAATCATTATTAAACCATTGAAAAGATTGTTTTTTATGCGTTCGGTGAGGTTGCGCAACAATACTTCATTAAGCTATTAGCGCTTATTCTCTAGTTCTCTATCGATTTGCATTTTTAAACGCAAGGTTTATTTAAATAAAAGGAATAATGATTACATGTAATTTAACTTGAGCATTTGAACTTTTTGTTTTTATATTGTTTTCATTTCAAAAGAAAAAAGTAAAAAGAGAGATTGGAAAAGTTTGCTAAAAAATAAACTAATTAATTTGTTTTTATGTTCAGGACAGGATGACCAACAGATAATGTATGCAAGTGAAAATGTCGTACTACAAGACCAAGATGACTATCCTAACAATAGCGATATTAACCAATGGTTTATGATGGAATCTCCATGGCCAGTTATAGGCTTGGCAACTTTTTATTTATTTTTCGTATTAAAACTCGGACCAAATTTTATGTCAAATAAGAAAGCGTTCAGCCTGAGGCCGTTGATATTGCTGTATAACCTGGTGCAGGTGGTATTCTCCTCTTGGTGGTCGCTTACGGTATGTGTTTTCAGAAAAGTTCAAGCTCTTTCCAATCTATTCTGTTTAGTTTTGATTATTTATATTAGTTATTATATTTTAGGCTCTACTTACCATTTCAAAAACTAAAACATTGACCTTTATGGAATGTGCTTGTAGACCGCACATTGTTGCTCCTGAAATTACATATGAAGTATGCCTATTTCTTATTAATAGTTTTTTATACTTTATTTTTGAAAAATTTGAGATAAAATTTGAATTTATATCATTCTTTCTGTATTTTAGATAGATTCAATGGCGTGGTACTACCTGATGTCAAAATTTGTGGAACTGTTAGACACGGTAAGTTGAAAGTTATCAGCTGTTAGAACCTCAGCTTTTAGAACAGTATGCCTTTTGAAAGATCGTAGTTCACCTGAGCCCTTAGTTATATTCACGTAAACTATATCTAAGTTACTATAATTTATGGGTTTTTCTGGTATTTTAACCCTAAAATACTAACCTTCGCCAATAGTCGCCTATTAATAGCCATATGTAAAATATATGCATATAAAAAAAAAGGTAACAAGTAAAAGAAACAAGTTGTTTCATTTCTATATTTTTATTTACAAATAAAATTTTACACTTTTGTTAAAGCAAGTTAATTTTAAATGATTGCAATATTTAATCATTAATAACCATATAAACAAAGGTTGGATTAGATTTGATCTTTTAGATGTCGTGGCCATTTTTATGAAAAACATTTGAGTTTCCGCGATGAGACCCATAGAGATAGAGTATCACTTGAGTGGCTCGTTGTAACATGGGCGAAACGTCGGTTTTAGCAA
Organism: Triatoma infestans; assembly: GCA_011037195.1. Taxonomy (NCBI): domain Eukaryota; kingdom Metazoa; phylum Arthropoda; class Insecta; order Hemiptera; family Reduviidae; genus Triatoma; species Triatoma infestans. The sequence goes on along the minus strand of JAAEAF010001165.1, from coordinate 44,524 downwards.
ACAACTGACGCGGTATCAACCCGGAAACTCAAGTGTTTCATGGATTAGATCTGATCATTGGTGCACTTGACTTGAAACACTGAGGTCTGTTCAAGTGACTTCACTTGGGCTTCAATGTTAACGCGCCTTAATAAATAAAATAATATCAACTTAAACCTAGGCTCGATGTTATAAGATAAATCTTGCCCATAATTACATGCTCCTTACTTTTTAGTACATCACAGAGTAGATGTAAATGTGTTTCATTTTTGAGATGTAAGTAGGACAGACAGGTCGGCTTGACTATTTGACGTTGTTGGAAAAATGACATTTCTTTTGAATCACCAGAGAGTCTGATAGGAAGAATTCGGTGGAAATACAATACTCGGAAAAAGCGTTTCACTATGTTTTTTTTTTGCGAGATTCTCGAAAGCGGCCTCGCCCCAATGATCTTCTTACCTATTATTTAATTAATACAAGATACGTCAATTGAAAAATTGCAGTTTTATATAGTAATGAAAGCAATTTCAACTGCCTGATTCCTAATCGTCCATACAATTATAATGAATTTAATATTCGAATATTCTAGGTGTTCTTTGTGTTAAGAAGGAAACAAAATCAGATAACATTCTTACATGTATATCATCACACCAATATGGCTGTCTCTACATGGGCTTTCACGAAATTTGTTAAAGGTAAAGTTAGATTAATTAATATACATATATGGGAAATAAATTTGTGACTATATACATTGCTTAACTAATTTGCAATATATTTTAACAGGCATTCAGACATTGCCCATCGGTTTATGTAATACGTTTGTACATATTCTGATGTATGGGTATTATCTATTAGCCGCTCTAGGACCTAAAGTTCATAAGTACCTGTGGTGGAAAAAGTACATAACCAGAGCGCAGATTGTAAGTAGATTATGTTCTGGTTTTATGTTAATGAGGATCATTCAATAAGTAAGAAGACAAAGTGCTACAAATCAAAGAACATCTATTTAAAAAAAATGGTACTTTTAGTAATATAAGTTGGCATTCCTGACTTCAGTTGGTAATTATAAGATAGTGAGTCCAATTCGGCATTTCATTCCATACTGCTTTGGTTCTTTATCTCTCAAAACTTCTTCCAAATCTAAAAATGTCACATACCAACAAATGACATTGATTAAAAAACAAAGAAGCAATCAAAAAGAAGAAATACTAACACAATGTAAATAACAAATCATTAACAATGATAATGTTAATGATTTAAATAATAAACAGCGATAATGTCTGACTTACTAAGTGGTAAGTCAGATCATGATATAAAAAGGGAATGTTATTATTCTAACAGACTATTGCCAAGGAGCTTGGAGATCCAATTTAAAGCAATGAAATGATGAAATTCGTAATGAAATTAAGTAGTTAGCAATAGTTGGAAAGATTGTCATCCATATTGGACCCACGACTCGTCATAATTACCAATTCAACGATAGTAACTCTTGCAAAAATAGCGTTTAATTTTAGGAGTTCTGATTCTTAAGAAGGTCAAATGATCAGAAATTTATTCCCAATGCCCAAGCAATGCGGTGTAAATTGTATGTACCGTGCGAACTTCTACAAAATGGATTGATCAGTTCGTCTCTTTACTTATTGTATGAACTTCATACTTGATCATTCACTAACAAGTTACACATAACAAAGTGCACATTTAGTGCGGAATGGAATCATTTGAGTCAAATTTAAATGTTTGTTAAGCTCTCACAATTTCCAGCTCACAAAAAAAAAAAATACATAAGTTCGTTATTCTTCCCCATTCTCTTCACTTTTAGTTAAGAATATATGCGAAAGTTAACAATTCTGTATTTGTGTAATGTTACCATATAAGTCATAAAACAAACTTATTAAACAAAAAAATTATGAGAAACTTGAAAAATAAATTACATAGATCTCAAAGAATTGCCTATTGTCACCCAACATAACCTTCAGGAGGTCATTAAATTTAAATTTTTGTTTTCAAACCATGTTATAAAGCATTTAATTTAATGAACACGAAACGCATTCGATATATAATTGCATACTATCTTTTTTTTCATTTTAATTTACATTTTTGTTCTCCATTTCTAGAAAACATTTCGCTTCTTCCATGTCTTCCTTGGTTTTTTTATCTTGCAGAATGAATTCAAATTATCTCTTAGGTCAGTGCTCATGTTCTCTTCGCTTTACTTGGGCTATCCAGATTAATCTTCTTTTGTCAATTTGTACAGCAAGTCTCCTGTTCAACCAGTCGCCTGGTTAGTTTGAAACAGTATGCGAAATTCACTATGCATTCTCCAGTAATTTATCTCTAGAGCTGAAAGCCTTCCAACACTTTCCACTGAATAAAGGCAACATTCTCTCCAAAGGCATTATAATTTATATTTTAATCCTCATTTTCTTTCCATTGAATAATTACAATAGATCTTTTGTTTTATTGTGGTGTAATTTTACATTGTTACTGCTTTACGACAGAACAGCTTTCACATGAGAGGTAATATTAGCTCAGTCATACTTCAATAGACTAGCAACGTGAAGGTTCCGGATTAATGTCCACCTTAGATATTTTCACCTGATCGGTGAGAAGCAATGCAGTCTGTAATGAGATAACACTGCCCTGAGACCGGCAGTGCACTGAGAAGGCTGCAGGTGTCAATAACCTCAGGTTGAAGCGCGTTAATTTAAAAAAAAATCAAATTGAGGCGGAAGGCCTCAAAATTTGTTCAGACGCTTCTGTGTTTTATTAGTAACTAAATAATTAAAAAATTTAAATTTTACATTGCACTCTATTGTTATTATATAATTGCTTTTAAAGGCCAAAAGATTTCTGAGTGAGGCCTAGTAGATTCTACCGCAGCAGTAAGAAATAGTCAAGATAAAATTATTCAACATTTCTTAGAAGTTAGCGACATACGTTCTATCAGCTTGATATGAATTGATAGGTATACTTGATACGAATTAAAGCTCTTTCAAATTAATTGATTGTAGCCAAACTCAAGCTTTTCTCCTGTTGCCTATGACCATATTCAAACAAAGATTCAACAGAAGTCCGGAGAAAATTCCGAATCACATTTAGTATATACATACATTAGGGCGTCAGCGTCTCTCATAATTTGTGCCCAAAGGCTTCTCCAAAGCACTGCCGGCTTGCGGGTTCTTTCAGTTCAAACTGTGCGAGGTTTTTACCGTACACAGAGAAGCTGAAAGCTGAGCAAATATCGAAGCAGCGCTAACAAGTTAATTTTCTATTTAAATAAATATCGGATAATATTATTGAAATCTATATTAATACAGTGCTATTTCTGTTTATAGAGCCAGTTTCTTGTGATTCTAATCTATCTGGGCCTGTTGCTGTCTGGATCTGAATGTTCCGTACCAAATGCTTTCATTATATTTGCCGTTTTTAATACTTCTTCATTTCTCATTTTATTTTATAAATTCTATATGGCATCGTACAAAGCACGATCACAAACACCAAAAATTACATCACCAGCCGTTGTGAACAACACTGATAATATGAAAATGATGGAATTGCTGACAACTAACAATAATGTCACCATTTGTAAAACAACAAAAGATAAGAAAGAATTATAGTTGGTTTGCTCTGTCTCTCTCTGACTATTTCTCTCTTTTAAACGAAAGACAAACGATGGCCGCCGTGTATGGCAAAAGCAACAATTAGTGCCTCAATACTTGCCATTAATAACTGATAAGATATTGATGCCGATGCGAGTTATTTAATGAGGCTGGAACCACTTCTCAGTAAGTGTCACTAAACACTTGAATGTGTATAAATTATATAAACGGTACAAATATCTATAAACAGTTTTCTACAATTAGCTATTATGGAAACAAATATATCTTCATTTTATTAAAAATAAATAAACTGCCTTGCACAATAAAAGTGAATATTCTAGCTTTAATTTTCGATTTATTTACATGAAAATATGGCTAAAAGGAAAACAACTTTTGTATACACCTTTATTTATTTACTAAAAATTTGTAAATTTAATTTGTTTTTAGCAAGAAAAAGAAAATATATCATTGTTAATGTAGAGTTGTAATTTATAAATAAAATTAATTTTAAATTATTGCCTTATTAGGGAAAAACAAATGCTGTCTCCTTCTCTGACAACACAATTATTATATTTTTGATAAATTGGCAAATTTTCATCTCTTTCTCTTAATCCTATAGTATTGCGATCGTATCCGAATTTTCGAAATTGAGTTTTCATCGCTTTTCAGATGATTTGAGTTCCCTGAGTCTGAAAATGTGGTTTTTAAAAACTAGCCTGTGTGCATGTATTTCAACATATATAATTCAAAAAGGAAAAATCGCAGAAAGCTGAACCTTTTGAATAGATTTTTCATTTTCTTGCGATTTGCTGGGAAACGGCTCCAATGATTTTCTATAAGCTTGGTATATATCAACTGTCCCATATAAAGAGCTACAACTTTTATTTGAAACGTTTTTCCGGGTAAATTCATTTAAGCGGCGTTTTGGCTTTTAATAAAGGAATTTGCTTTTTATTGAAAAGCAAATTCCTTTATTTAAAAAAACAACACATCTTAAGACATCCCAGTCTTTAGCTTTGACTTAGAGCATACCTACAATCTGTTAGGTTTCTCTGGCATGTCCTGCTTTTCCGACCAGACATGCCGAAATTAACATATCAAACCTAAGTACTGGGATCATAACTTCGAAATGAACCTAATTCTAACAAAAAAATTATTTCCAATACTTCATAACAAAAAAACGAAAGTAAAAATGAACAAAAGCCAGAACTGATACTAATCAAAATAATTTATTTAATATGAGAAGTTTTCTGACATTGTTCAACTTATGATTTTTTTTTGAAAACATTTATTTAGTCCAAAGCTACATGATAATAAATCTGAGGCTAAAATAATTTTCCTTATTATTTAAACATTTCTAAATGACAATTTGTTATCTTAATTGAACAATTCAATTCAATAATTTTCCCACAATCATTTTCAAATGTTATACAATTGAAATAATTAGTTGGTCATGTTTTTTTCTTTTAACCATTTCGAGTATTTATTCCACAAGAATGAATTACTACGTTTCTTTTCATTGTATCTAGTACTATGTAACTAGTTTCATAAGATTTTTTTGTTTTGATATATTTAAAAAAAAGTTAATTCTAGTAATTGGAAAGTCGTGACTTTACAATGGACTTTGGGTTTATTATAAATAACGTCATTGGAGTTCCCAATGTTGGAAAATTCAAGAATTGAAAGATATGTAGCGACCCAGGCAAAGTTTAGCATAAAAAAAAAAAAAAAAAATTGTGGTCAAAGAGACATATTGACTTTCTCTTATTGCAACTTTCCTTGCAAGACAGAATTTTTACTAAATGTTTAGTTCCCTCATTGCCACTAGGTGATGCAAGTCCATTATATGAAATGGCATTATATAATATCGGACGATTTCTAGAAATTCACAAAAATCAATTATTACTGGAAAAATGTTCAAAATAAACAATGACGGATTAAAGCATAACCGGGCCCAAGACATTTTTATTCCAGGCCTTTCCTTAACTATATGTAATTAGAAAATAAAAATTTTAAACAAATAATGTTAAACATTATTTCTTAAATAAAAAAAAAAACATTTAAACGGTATCTGATATATGACAATTGCAACATGCTTAGAATACGTTATTACGTTTTTCAGAACCCCCAACTACCTTGCTATCGTTCGCTTTTTCATGTAAGAAACGTTTGCTTTACCAAATAGGTGCCTCCCAAAAAACGTATTCTACATTAAAAATAATACTATTGTTTGGGAAGGGATTAGCTCAGTGGTAGTGCGCTGGACTAGTAACGCGGAGATCACGGGTTCGAATCCAGCCGTGCTGCCCTTAGATTTTCTCTTCCTAGGAGCTCCTATAGCTCACTGTCTGGTGATGGACAGTGTTGTCTGTAACGGGAGAACACTGTCCGGAGGCCGGCAGTGCACTGAGAAGGCTCCGGGCGCAAATGACCACAGATGTTGAGACGCCTTAAAAAAAAAAAAAAAAAAAATACTATTGTACAAACAATAAATAAAAAACTAATATTACTTTACAAAAAGAAAATAGCTATACCTATATTTCACTAGTAAAATACCACAGTGCACTAAAGCAGTACAGACAATATGAGGAGAACGCAATCGAAAGGAATTTCACCAAAAATGATTACTAAGCGCCATGGTGGACATTACAAATCTCTTTTTTATTTTTTGTATGTACATTTTGTGTCCCCATATAGTTGTTTTTATAATCTTAAAGTTGGTAATGTTTCATGTTTACATCTCTTTTTGAAAAAATATCAAAAAACACTTCTTTTTTTTAACCAATTTCAATTATTGTTTCCAAAAACAATAAGAAGTAATTACATAATCTTAAAACAAATTTTAATGAAGCCCCGGCTAAGGGTTTAATGAATAAAAAGAGTTTTAATAAGTTGGAAAGAAAAGTAAACCTAACATATTATTAAATAAATAAAACTAAAATAAAATAACTTGAGTATATATATATCAGTTATTTGCACGCCCGAGACAAATGTATCGTTTACTCTACTATAATCGATATCTGTCACTGAAAATAAAGGTGATAGATTGTTACTTTTGTGCTAAGTTTATTATGTTTGAACAAAATCGCGAAATGCCTGTTATTCTGTTAGGCGCACTTCCACTTAACGGACTTTCCTCAAATTTAGGATTTATAAAACATTATTTTACTCTTCTCGATATTATTTTGGATTAGCTTAGAGGTCAGATTTCTTCTAGATCCCTCTGAAACTCAACTTCCCTAGAAAAATGTATAAAATAAAAGTGATATGCCATATATAATTGTAGTTAGTGTGAACTTCTAAGAAAATCCATTGAACCGTTTAGAGAAAATCAAGAAAAACTGAAATCAAAAGGCTGTTATGAAATACTCATAGACTCTCTTGCTATAATTAATATATTTCAACTATAAGTGATGTGTATACTAAGTGACCTCAACACAAATACTTCCGGTAAAAACTTAAATATGCATACGATCCCAAATTATCTCTCTAACAGTAGAGAATAGAAAGTAAAAACTATTAAGAAAAGAAGGTCGTTAAGAATATAATAGGCAATGTTTTACTAAAAAGTAGAAAAACGTGATTTTTCTTCTGAATAAAGATAATGCTTGAAGCAAAGCCAACAAAAAGGACATTGTCTTCCCACTCTCACCTAGTTGCCAATCCATAGCTCCAGTAGCTTATATGGCAATATAATAATAGTAATTTGCGTGTCATCCTTGCGGCATGCTAATCTCAGAATTTACAACCTCAACTCATTCGAGCCAGACAAGATGATAAATTAGCTACTCTCAAACATGATAAACTTATTGTAAGAGTTAACATACAACCTTATAATATTATAATTATCAAATTCGCCACCGGTACAATGTGATGCACCTCGCGTGGACGAGTCCATGATAAAGAAAAATAAAATTGGTGGAAATCTGCCATTAAAACCAATATTGAGGCAATAAACAATTCAGTCACATATTAAATTATATGAGGTTCTCGAGACCTTGAGCGAGTGACTACAAAAGAGGCAACAGCCCCTAGTATATAGCAATCAAGCACAATTTATGATTCTCTGGATATTTTGGCATACAATATAGCTAGTTTCAAAGGAAAACAACACGATTCGGAATTTATTAAATACCTAAATCAATTCGATATTTTCATTTTATTGGAGACGTTTATTGAGAAACATGAAATAGGTCTACCTTCTACTCTTTCAAGGACTTCAGCTCAGTTTGTATCCCGACTACAAAGAAAAAAACGAAAAAGACCTACACCTTTGATTTAAAATATTTCTCCGGGAAAATTCATTTAAGGGCACTTTTGGGGGAGGGGTGGGGTTAGGTTTTGATCTAAAGTACTATTTCAGTTTATTAGATAATTCTTTCATCTAAATAATGTTACTTATAATTAAATATATTGTTGAAATTCCGAGTTTGAAATAAATGGGATAAGCGGAAGTGCTTTCACTTTACCACTTTACTAAATGATTTTTTTTTTCACTTTTTCGTTATTTTCTCAAAAATGGCTCCGACAATTTTCTTGAAACTTGAAATATAAACTAAACAAACAAAGATCTACTTTTATTTAAAACATTTCTCTGGGAAAATTCACTTAAGGGCACTTTTAGGGTAGGGGTGGAGTTATGTTTTGCTCTAAACTGCTATCATAGTTGATTATACAATTCCATCATCCAAACAAAATTTAATTAGAAATAAATAGATGGCCAAAATTCTGAATTTAAAGAAAATTAGTAAACCGGAAGTGCGCTTTTACTGTAGTTTTTCCAGTTTTGAGGAATTTCATTAAATTTCATACAAACTATAAAATTTGTCAATTATAATTTTGAGAACTGGAGTAAGAGTGTACATATTTGTAAAAGTAAATGTATTTGTGAGAGTAAAAATATTAACTTATGCGGATGAAATTTTGTTATAGGCCTCAAAACCGTGCACTTTGCAACGTATGATTCATTCTTCGTGGATATATGTTGAAAACTGGAACTTAAAATTTGTTATATTCAGTAATGGCAGAAAGAGGTCAAAGAAAAAAAAATGGATTTATGAAAATAAGCAAATTGAAATCGTTAATAAATATAAATATCTGGGTATACTTTTAACTCCAAAGCTATCTTTTGCAGTAAATCATAAAGAGAAACTTAATCAATCAAAATGTGGTCTAAACTCAGAATGGTGTCAACTAATGGAAAGTAACACAGTTTCATTTGGTGCGAAGTTGAGAGTGTTCAGCAGTGTAAGTCGTTCTGTTTTATGCTACGGAGCCCAGGTTTGGGAAGGTTTGGTATGAGGATGTGCAAAAGTTATTTAGATATTTTGTTTAAAGATTATTTAGGCTGCCCAATTATACCCGAACTTCGTATATTCACACTGAAACTGGTATCGGGGCGACACAACTATATACAATGAAGGTGCACCATGAGTAAGTAAATCGTTAAAGTGTTAAATATGCCCGACTCAAGGTAGCCAAAAATATTAGCATTAGAAATTATTAAAAGAAACATGTTCTGGTTTCGTGAAATTAATGATTACATTTTGAAATACAGTTTGAGATCGCCAATAAATATCCATAATATTCAGCTTTGGGGCAAAAAGTTACTGTTAATTAGAAAAACATTAAGTGAGCATTACAATAACAAATTTATGGATGAAATTAAGAATTCAAATAATTATATTATGTTATAAAACAATTTGGCATAAAATAATTATCTACATAATACTCTGCCTCTTTCTAATAAAACAATGTTTAAACTTAGAAGTGAACTTTTACATTCAAGTTCTAAACTTTTATTAATAATGAATCTGAAGAAGTAATTTTTGTCTATCCTGTTTGCAATTTACAAGAAAAAGAAGATCTTTATCATTTTCTCCTTGTTTGCCCTAAATATTACGATGTAAGAATGAAAATATTTAAAACAGCTAATATAAGTAAATAAAACATTTTGGAATTTTTAAATGGGCAAAATTGGTCAATGTTGGTAAAGTACTGAGAGAGATTCACTTTATTTTTAAAAAACTAAGTGGGGCTCTCCCTAGGTTGAGTTGCAGAGAACAGAGCGTACCAATCAATGAACAAGTCATACAATAATAAAGTAAAATCAAACAACACACATGTACACATTTTGAGCGAATAAAAGAAAACAAACACACTTAACATTTAAGTTAACCCTAATAAAAGATCATTTGTCACTATTAGTAAATATGTTTTTTTATAATCGCTAGTGAGTCTATTAGAATGAGCTCACTGAGCGACGTCAGTTTGCTGTGGTCGATACCGACCATGTCAATAATATACTGGTCAAGAATTGGTAAAATATGTAAAATAGCTTTTGCCTTAGAAATAATTTTTAAATATATAATACTAATATTAATTATCTACTTTGTGTGGTGAAAATGCTGCCAAAATAGGTAACCTACACGTAACCTGTGAGTTGCATTTTATGTATGTAGCGTTCTCTCTTAAATGTACTTCTGGTTTTACGATGTGCTTAATTCTAGTTAAATAAAATCTGTATAAGTGGGTCTCTTAACTCTTCATTTCTCCTTCCAATTTATTTAACTAGAATTCATTCAGGTAGAATTTATAAATGGAAAAGTATTTGAAACCTGCCAGATTTGACACCGAACCCAGTGCTAATAATTCAACCCTGCACCGGACACATTGGTTTAAGATTTTGCATTTTTATTTCTTCAACAGAAGCTATAGAAGACTACAAACTCGGGTGACTGGTGAATTTTCCATCTGCGGAAGTTTACCAGCTCATAAGTGACTGTGAGACATATGCAGACGCAGTAAGTACCCTAAAAAATATATACATGAAACCTTCAAATGAAGTCTATATTAGACACCGTTTGGCCACTCGTCGACAAGAATCAGGGGAATCAATCGATCAATATGTACAGTTTTTCAAACTTCTTCTTAGAAATGAGTGCAACTTCCGTGCTTTGACTGCAGACCGGAATAGGGATAACTGTATACGCGATTCCTTTGTAGCATGGCTGAATTCCTCCCTGATTCGTCAGCGGCTTCTGGAAAATACAACTCTCACTCTATCAGATGCTTTTGAGCAAGCTCGAGCGTTAGAGGCTGCACAGATTCATTCGGAGGACTATTTCAGAAATGCTGCTAACAACTAAATGCTGTTCCTTTGGAAACGAATAACTTGGATTTGGAAGAGCACGGTTAATAAAGTTCTAGTCTTTCTGTCATGCCGGGGCTATGCGCTGACATTGTTTTGGGCCATGATCTTTTAAAACAGCAATCCAGGATAAAGGTAGTTTTTGGAAGCTCCAAAGCTTCCCTCAATATCTGTGGCTTACTGTGTGCCAATCACCTCCTACAAACTTATTTTTAAATTTAACCCCTGATTGTCACCCTATAGCTGTCAAACCCGAGGCATTCTAAAGAAGATGAAGCGTTCATCCAGTCAGAATAGAAAGACTATCGTCGGCTGGTATAATAGAGCCGAGCAGTTCCCCTTGGCGCGCGCAGGTTCTAGTAACGTGCAGCACAGGTCACTAAAAGCGTATAAATAGATTCACACTCCTCGACGCGTAACCGATATCTAGCACAGAATCTACTGTGGCAAAAATTTCTAACTCTTAAGTATTCAGCACTATAGATCTCAGAAGCGCTTATCACCAGGTTTCAATCCCTGAGGAAGATAAGAAGTTCACCGCCTTCGAGGCGGCTGGGAGACTTTATCATTTCACCAGGATACCATTCGATACGAAGAACGGGATGACGGCTTTTAAAGAGTAATTGACTCGATAATAGAAAGTGAGAAGCTAAAAGGCACCTTCGCTTACCTGGATGATATAACTATCTGAGGCCAAGACCACAGGAGGACCATGATAAAAGTCTTGAAAGATTCAGGTCAGCTGCAAAGAAATACAACCTAACATTAAATAAACATAAATGTAGACTTTCTCAGAAATCTGTAAACGTCTTGGGATATACCATCAGTAAGAGAATGGTGAAACCGGTCCCCACCGCATTAACCGATATTAGAATACTCTCCTCCACGAGATCTGCCATCTTTGCGAAGAACCTTAGGTATATCTCTCACTATTCTAAATGGATACCTAAATTCTCTGAGAAAGTAAACTTTCTAGTTCACAACAAACAGTTTCCTTTAGCACCGAAAATAGTTTCAGATTTTGAAAGTATCAAGGAAGATTTGGCAAACTCTACATTAACAGCTATTGAAGCTAATGTACCCTTTGGGGTTGAAACTGACGCATCAAATCATGCTATAGCTCCTGCGCTGACCCAGCTTGGAAAGCTGGTTGCCTTCTTCTCCAGAACCTTTCTGACTGCGAGCAAAGACATTCTGCAGTAGAGAGGGAAGCTTAAAGAAATTGAGACACTATCTGATCGGAAGGCATTTTACGCTAATCAGTCCAAAGTTCGATAAAAACAGAAAGGCAAGATAAAAAGTGTGAAGATACTACACTGGCGGTTAAACTAGCACCATATTCATATATTATCTACGTTCAGGCAAAGGAAATACAGCTGCCGATACCCTATCTAGGATCTGCTCGGTCACTCATAATTCTGAAAGGCTGGTGAATCTACATAATTCTTTATGCCATCCGGGAGTCACTCGTATATATCACTTCGTAAAAAGTAAGAATCTACCACATTCGGTCGAAGAAGTGCGGCGAATGACAGCTTCTTGCAAAATATGATGTGAGGTACAACCTTTGTTCTTTAAGAGAAATGACGGGAAACTCATCAAAGCAATCATTAGTCCTTTCGAAAAGTTAAATATAGATTTTAAGGGGCCATTTCCAGCTACAAGTAAAAATCGTTACTCTTAACAATTGCTGACGAGTATTCTAGGTTTCCATTCGCCATGCCCTCCCCGGATGTGTCCGCTTCTACAGTCATCAGAGTACTTAATGGCCTAATCTATATGAACTGCCTTCATATATACACTCTGATCGGGAAGCAGAGTTTATGTCGGAAGAATTGAGGTCTTACCTGCATTCCCTAGGCCGCACTACCCCGTACATTCCTCAAGGAAATGGACAAGTTGAGAGGTACAACGGAATAATATGGCAAAGCATAACTCTCGCAATGTGAACGAAGTAGCTACCTACTAGCCAATGGGAATCGGTGCTACCAGAATGCCTGCATTCGATTAAATCTCTACTCTGCACTGCCACCAATGCTACAACACATAAAGTATGTTTCAGTACCAAAGAAAATGCGGTAGCATCTTACCTAAGTGGTTGATGTCTCCTGGACGAGTACTTTTGAAAAACCATGTCCGGCAAAGCAAATACGAGCCCTTGGTGGACGAAGCTGAGCTCATAGAAGCAAACCCTATGTATGCGAGGGTACAGTTATTAGACGGTCGGCAGGCCACTGTGTTTACTCGACATTTAGGTCCTTGTGGTGAGCCGCTTGAGTTACCCTCGGAGAATTTTGATATTCCTCGAGAGACGGGCCAAATAGAAGATATCCCTGTAAACCGATCTGAGATGGAAGGCCAGCCTGAGGCGCCATCGGGAACTACCTCAACAGCTGACTACCACAGACCACTGTCAAAGCGATAAAACTCCTATGATGGGCCCGTTGCACTTTCTCTCAGACGTTCTACCCGAGACTGGCAGTTGCATTTTATGTATGTAGCGTTCTCTCTTAAGTGTACTTCTGGGTTTACAATGTGCTTAATTCTAGTTAAATAAAACCTGTATAATTGGGTCTCTTAGCTCTTTATTTCTCCTTACAATTTGTATTACACCAGAGGCATAACATATTTTTAGTATTCATTTATTTATTTTATTATGCATTTATGTTCTAAGATATTTTCTGGTTTCTTTTAAGTTAAATTGATAAGACTCCTCAGACGGCCTAGGCCAATGGGTCTGTCTTTATGCATTTGTCGGTTAAATTTTTGTAACCTTATAAAAATTATTAATAAAGACTTATCTGTCTAATAATAATAATAATTCAGTCGGCTAAGAAATTGATTTACGAATCCAGATTATTGCTCTTCAGAACCAACTTTTTTTTTAATTCAAATTTAAACAAAAATTTTAGCTAATCAGCCAAATCGGTCTTAAACAAACTCAAGCCTCTTGAAAAATCGTTCAACTATGTTGCACGTAAAGTAAATACACGTTAATTACAGATTTAGTTTCGTTTATTTTCGGCATTCTGTTGAAAAGAAAACACGTCAGAAAAAAGCCCATCCGGAAATGGCGCACATAAAATCCACGAATTATTAAAGATACAGTAAGCTAAACAAGAATTGATGGAATTCTTTCTTGAAATCCCCATTTTTTTTTTATTTATTTAAAAATAAAGAAAAAGTAAAAGACAAAAAAATGGCAAAAAACTTGCCAAGGACGTTAAGCACGTTATGAGTCGGAAGTTCTTTTTAACCTTCCATCTGCTGTTATGAAAGATAGAGGTTATGGAACAACAAGTGACAATAATTCTTGTGCTATATTTCAAAACATTCCTAGGCTGCATTCAGTTGATTGTTTTAACTTTGTGCTACTACTGTCAGAGGACTAATTGCAATCTGTGCCAAAAATATCAAAATTGAGTTTCACGTTTTGAGATTCCCTACGTAAGAAAAAATGTTTTTCAAGCGCCTTGTCCCTCAGTATATCTTTGTGTAAGTACTGTGTTCATAAGTGTATTATAAAGGAAACATCAAGTTTAAACTTTCTGCAATATTCCGTTTTGAGGAGTGTTGATTACTCACACATACCACACGTATGAAATAAGTGAGATATGTAACAATTTAAAAAAAAAACTTTCTGGTCCAGTAATGTATTTCCAGGGGAAACACAATTTCGAAAATTTGACACGATCGCAATAAACCTCTTACAGCATTAGAAGAAAGTGAAATTGTTTTAAAATGTGATATTTAATAAATTTTGATCGACATCCTTAAGGAGTAGCCAAACGTATATTAAGATTGAACTTTCAATTTTTTTTTCTTTTTCATTGTTTCTGTTCAAACGTATTGCTTTCTCTATAAACATCTCTTTCATATTCACACATGTATCTCCGATTATTAGTTAATATTCCGTTTTTTAAAGAAAATATACATATATATATATTTTCATCGAAAGCATATTAGTTACAATATAAATAAAATACCCAATCGAGCACCATATAGATGTAAAAATGACTCATTATTTTTAAAGCTAACTGTAAAATTTATCAGTTAAGGTCATTTCCACTTTTAAAATCATTGCTTTAGTTTTACTACCTACCATACATTAAACTGTTATGTTCAACTTTGTTAGTTGGCACTCGTTTATTTTTTAATACTTCAGGTATTTATTTATTTAAATTGCTAAATGCTACTTCGCTTTTGTTATATATATGCATATAAAATCAACTTTTTGGATTCTGACTGAGCATTCTGAACTCTGGTAAGGCAAAAGACTAAACATTTTAAATCTCCTTCAACTTATATATTAGTCTGCATCGAATCTATGGTATCTTTCATTACAGAGTAAATTATTATTACTTTACTCAAGTTGATTACCACCTGCAGTATGACATTACTTTTACTGAATGGTAACATAACAATTATAGAAGATTTTAACTTACTAAAAGATATTGTACATACTGGAAGTGAATTAGAAATATGAACATGTTTTTACTATTACTGAAAAAAATGAGGAAATATCGAGATTTAACCCTGCGGAGGTCGCGGTCTAAAAAGTTGCAAGTTAGGTCGCGTGTATCTGAGAGATACATTCATTTTTAGTTTGCGCTGAAATAGTTTTAAACAAAAAAATAACATACGAATATAATATATGATGGTTTATTTATTTTCACCAATTATTTAATAAATTATTGAACCAAAATAGTTGGTCTTTTTTTTCCACAAAATAGCGCAAACATGAAAATTGAAAGAAGAAAGTAAACATTTATTTTGGTCAGTAATAAAAAAAACATTTAGTCGTAAGTAAAAAACTTGACACATATATTTAAATTAATCACAATCTTCATTACTAGGAGCAATACCTTGAAAACAGTCGTTGCAAACAACATTGCTATGTTCAAGGCACAAATACTTTTCACAACCCTTACAAAAATATTTTGATAATCGTGTTTTGTTGGAAGCAAAGCACATCTTTTTCTTTTTTTGTGTGTCGAAGAAGCCTCATGCATCTCTTCATTAAAATTTCCACAGAATTGTGTAAGTTTCCGATGTAAAGGCTTATGTACACCCATAGAGATTTCAGAACGCCTTTTTATTTGTTCCGACACCAACTGTGTAACTAGATTTCTAACAAATATTCTGCGCCGTATTTTCATGCTGTTGTTCAGCATATGGATATTCTGAGCATTTATTCCGGCAATATTCAGTACGGTGTATAATATAACCATAGGCCACCTTCTGGTGTTCCTGGCTACATTATATGTACCAACCATTTGGTCCACAGTGTCAACTCCTGACTTCGTTTGGTTGTAATATTCTATTATTTCAGGCTTCTTGGAATCTAAATTGACGTCGTTATCAAAATGCATAATTGAAGCTAAAATTACGTTTCTTCCTTTTTTGGGTATATGAGATAAAAGTGTGCAATCTGCGCCAAAAGCAAATAAGTTGGACTTTTCTGCCCTGTTTTTAGGAGATACCAATTCAGGAGGTAATTGGGGCTTATTCTTACGAACTGTACCTACATATGAAAGTCTCTTCTTTTTCAAGTCAGCGATAAGATTTACATCGGTGAACCAATTATCAGCAGTAATGTTACGTCCTGAAGAGTAAATGGGTTCTGCAAGTCACTTGATTACGTCCGCTGGTTTATTACTAACCAAGTAAGGTCCTTCGGGCTGCTTACCTGCATATATTTCAAGATTCCCTGTGTATAATATTTTCGAATCGACCATAGCAAAAAGTTTTATTCCATATTTGCTGGGCTTGGATGGAATATATTGTCTAAACCCACACTTGCCTCTAAATGCAGGTAACATTTCATCTATTGTTACATTCTGCCCCATAGAATAGCATAATTTACAATTCTCTACAAATATTGAGAAAAAGTCTCTCACAGCCGCTAATTTATCAACTTTCTTGCGTTCTAAGCGGGTAAGTTTGTCATCAAACCTAATACTATTGTGTATAAATCTAAATCTCCGTAAAGACATAGTCAGTCTAAAAAGTACTATCCCACTGCCATCTGTTTCCCATAGGTCCTGCAAATTTAGCCGATTGTTGCGAAGTAACCCAGCTAGATATAAAAGGCCTAAAAATGCTTTCAACTCTGTTTCATCTAATCGCTTGGCATCTCTATCTCTGGAATAGCGGCTCGCAATAGAATCGATATAATTATTAGTATGTACTAAGATAAGATCTATAATATTCTTACTAATAAAACTATTCCAAGTTTCAAGTTCTGTCTTGACATTTTTTGCGTATGGTCGAACAAATGGGAGTTGACGTACAATATTTTGCGGCTGTATTTTAATTTGTTTTCTTATTGGATTTTTCCTCCATTTTGATTTTTTATCCTTTCCGAGAAAATACTCATCATTCGTGTCCAATTCACATTCACTTTCTTCACAAGAAATATTTTGTTCAGTATCCGAATCTTCTGATCGAACTTCCACATAATCATCATCTTCTAAATCACTTTCATTTTCGCATTCTGTTCATTCATTCTCATCGTCGGATTCAAGTAACATTCGTTGAATCTCTTCAATATCTGATGGATTATCTAATCGATATATTTTTCTAGACATTATCAACAGTAAAGAATAAAACAAACACTAACGTCAGAGCTCGCGGTATCTCTCAGATACAATTCACTAACCTATATCATTCAACCTCAAATAAAAAGTGTTATAACAAACAGATTATAGAAAGACCGCGGAATAGCAATGATACAATGCGCATGCAGAGCTAGACGAAACCTCCAAGCCTACACGCAGGATATATGTAAGAATTTTTAATACAAAAATAATGTCTGTATCTCTCAGATCAGGCGCTACCTCCGCAGGGTTTTAATAAGCTATGGTAATATGTTGCCATTTCTTCGAAACACTTGTAATCTTTTAAAATAAGTAAATATAATACAACTTTTATGACTTCTAATTGGATATTTTGTTAATATTAAAAATGTTATGAAAATAATAATTTACTAACATTTATAAAAATTAATTCTAAAACTTGCCACCAGATAGCAACACCTACTATGTGAAAATTAAAGAGTTCTGACGCCGTAACTACAAATGCGATTATTATATTTCATATATAAAACATTCATAATGTTAAAATTTCTTGGTCATTATCCGTTTTGAAGAGGTCCGGAAAATAATGAAAGAATTACAAATACTATGATTACAAAGCGAGAGGTAACAAAGTGCTTTCAAGTATGACGGGCTTTTGATAAATGGCAAATTACTTGACATTATCAGAATTACAAGACTGTATGAATGTACAGAATAAAAGAAGTGAAGGAAAGTCGCCAGAACAGGAAACAAATTGAGAAGGGATCTATGTCGATAAGGGCTAAAATTCTTTTAAAGAAAGTCAGAAGTTCTAGTCAGAATAATTATATTGTAGTAAAGAAATTTGGAAAAGAGAGGCGGAATTAAGCAGTGCTAGTTTGGGTAGTGAAAGTGAAAATAAATTATAGGAACAGAGAAAACCGAGCAACAGAAGCAAGAATAGTTCAGGCACGGAACAGAGGACAATAGAAAATAACAATTATTGTCTAACGGGAAGAAATTAGTTAAAGACCCAGGCACGTCTAAGGAAAACGCGGGAAAAGAAAAAACGAGAAGTTACAGGACATTCAATATTAATATACTCTCAACACCCAGACATTATTAAGTAATAATAGACTGATGCAACTGGAATTTGCTCTTGAATGTGTATCCCGGAATATAGTGGGGCTGTCTGAAACTAGAAGAAATTTTGAAGTATCAGTAGAATTAAAGAATGGAAACCTATTGTTCCATTCAGATCCAGAGGTAGGAAACTTTAAGTACGATTCTTGGTAAAGAAAAATAAAAACATCGTCATAAAGGAATTTAAGCCGATTTTTAAAGTAAAAGTATGGAATCGAGAACGGCGCGGCAGTCCTCAGAGTAGGACCTGGACCTCCTCAATAAGTTTTTCTCATTCCTGTTGATCTTCGGTCTTGATGCGCCAGTTTCTTACACTAGCCCGACGCAGATCTTCCTCTGCATCGTCCAACCACCGAAG
The DNA here is from genome assembly GCA_011037195.1 of Triatoma infestans. Lineage (NCBI taxonomy): Eukaryota > Metazoa > Arthropoda > Insecta > Hemiptera > Reduviidae > Triatoma > Triatoma infestans. The sequence continues at coordinate 25,738 of JAAEAF010001165.1, read as the reverse complement.
CCGCGGGCACCCTCGTATCCTCGATCCTGCTGGCTTTCCACACAAAAGTTTTATCGGGAGCCTATATTGAGGCATTCTCTCCACATGGCCCAATCATCTTAATCCTTTATCTTCCTTTTTTTTTATATGAGCGACTATGTCCGGCTCACCAAATAGCTGCTTTAACTCCTTCTTTCGTGTTCTCCACACTCCATTTACACATACCGGGCCGAATATATTAACTTAAAATAATTAACTGCAGATCAAAAAATCCAATATGCAGAAATGAGGAAACTAGTGAAGAAAAAGATTAGAGTGGATTGAAATTATGTGAAGGGGAAATGATTTTAAAAACCGTAATGGAAGAAGGTCGACAGAGAAAAGAAGAAAGAAATATTATATTTGAGTAATCGGCTGAGCGTTGAGTGTCTTGAACTACGTGTCCGTATGTGATGGTGTGAGGGGGATGAGTATGGCTTGCAACATGAACATATGTTTCTCTATGTGGAAAGTGTAAAGCTTCTCGGATTGGGAGGATGTTTGGGCAAATAAATTTAGGTGATGTATATGACATATTGTGGTATGGTTTGTTAATTCCCTCACCTGCCGCACGTGAACCCTCTCGACGTATAACCCCGTACGATGAGTACGAAGTGCTAACTAGCAAGAAACCCTCTCGTCTGCGTAGCTGTCGGTAAATCCTGCAGCACTTCCAGCTCGCTACAGGGTCTTTGCCGCATATGGCGCATGTTCGGGGCTCCTCACGAGCTTTTATGTGAGCTGCTGTATCGCATCCTGAAGCGCACATGACGCACAGTTCTTTATGGTTCAGAAGCTCTTTGTATGACTATAAGACTGGCACCTATGACATTGCGCTAATTGTCTCTTTTTTCTTGGCTCCTCAACTTTTATGGTTGTGTGTAGAAGAAGTGTTGGCATATTAAAGATGGATTTATTATTTTTATTAGGTTCTAGATCTATAAAGAACTGAGGTAGTAGTAGTTTGTTTCTGGCTATAGTACGTTTATGTTCTTCACTTTTTATCCTTGTTATTCAAGGCACGTTTTAATGTCATTGGATCAGTCGAGTGATACAAGTTCCTGATAACCACGCGGGAAGGCTTTTCTTCGGGCAGCTGGTACGTATGAAATTCCCACTTCAAGTCTCTGAAGTGGCGAATAACATTTCTGTAAGCAGATAGCGTTTTTGAGTGATTGTAATGCCATTTACAGGGGCTTTACAACTTAACTTATTTTCAGTTTTTAGTTTTAACATTTCTAACAATTGTTTATAGTTAATCTGTTCTTTTAGATAAATGGATGAAGAAACTGAATTTATATCCTCTAGTCATTGACTAAGTACTTCAAATTTATTTTGAGTACTTATGTGGCTGTAGGGACCTTTTTCAGATGAGTTTTGTTTGCTCGTCTGAAGGTTTCAGTAGCCTCAGTCTTATGTTTCATTCCTACCTTTTTATGCAATTAATTCTCCAATGAAGACTTTTCTTGCATCAGGGCAACAGATTCTGCCATTTGTTAGTATTTTCAGCCTTGAAATGGCGTTAGAAATCACTAAACTCTTATTATTTTGAAATTAATTTGCGAGATTTCATATAAAAAGCTCATCTGTTAAAAAGTAACAAAAATTATGACTGCATTCTATTGAAAATGGGAATGTGGATATGAGTTTTTAATGGACTTGTTTGTGCTGAGAATTACCATCAGTAAAAATTTACAATGTTCAATCATTCAGTATGTTGTGTTGCGTTAATCTTCTTTTCTAATTTTATACATATTTTCAGTACTCTACCTAAGTATTTTGTTGATAATAATATCACTAATCATTGAATAAGATAATAATGAAAATTATTATAATATTAAAAATAACTGTTGGAATATTCACTAATTTTCAAGGGGGCCCCGCGCGTAGGGCCTCGCGTTACCTCTCTGTATTATGGTATTAATAAACAAACACATAATTATCTAACATTTTATTATTTTCATAATTTTCAAATACAAAGCGATAAAATATTATGTTCATTTATCAGTACTATATCACAATAAAAAACAGAAAAGAAAATAGGGTTTTATAAACTTAAAACCACTGACATCGCCACATTTTGATTTGCATACAATAATTTACAAAAACACTCACGAATTCGGTAATGATAAATAAAAAAAAAATTTATTAACATAATAAATGTATACATATATATAATACAGTGTTCATTTTTTTTAATAATTAGGTAAACATTAAAAATTAAAATACATAATAACAACAAACAACAGATGTGTGAAATTTTTGCCTATATACTAAGTGTTGTCACATTGTTCCCCTAAAAAACAGTGTTTTCTTTTTAAATGTTTCATTATTTATCCACTAGTATTCCTTGTTTCTTCATCTTTAAAATGTGCTTAATTTAAAATCTACAAAAGAAAGTTTTATACAGCGATAATCGATTAGTGGAATTATAGTATAATAATGGGTACAAGTCTTTCGAGTTAAAATGTTTTTGTTTTTCTTTTGACTATGTATAAGTTTATATATAATTATTTGATGTTAATGCTATAGATACATATAGAGTGTATATATTATAATTATTAATAATATATACTCATCAAAATATACATATAGTAATTACATCAGTAATATTAAAACATATTGAACGTCGTGCACTGATCGAGGCGGCAGTGACATCATAAATTTGCTTAGAAAATGCAGCAATTTAAAATAATATCTGTGGTTTTAATACTAATTTTGGCCCAGTATATTCTCCTTCTTTTTCTTTTTATTATTATTATTACTGAGATAAATATATGCCGCATATCTATTTATTAAAGATGTAACGTCCTCTTCAATGAGCACCACCAGATTTGCTATGATTTATTAGCCATTGTAACGTGATGTCCACATTGTCTTTACATTTGCATGATATTGAATAACAACAGATTTCACGATCTTGTATTGCACACAAATTCCTACACAAAAAAAAATTAATAAATAGTTGCAGATGTTCAGAGAAGGCATGGTAACAATGTCAAATTCACTGCGACCAAAAAAAAAAGATCTGCTGTGGCTCTACAGTTTGTACAATTGCTCCAGAGTTTGTACGTCTCATCGTCAACCACCTTTGCAGTGTTTGTGAATTGTGTTGTACAGTGAGTTTCAATATTCGTTCGATTTTTTTTTTTTTACGCTTGCGTATCCATCAAGATCTCTGTAGAATGACCACGTCGTCCTACAGGAAATTAAAAAACTTACAGGATTACAAAGTAAACTATGAAATCATATTTTCTGCATACAATTGTCTAAAAACTAACAAAAAATTGCCTTCATATTTAAAAAGATAAAACAATATGGTCAAAGCTGAGTCGAGGTGGACTCTGCTCAAGTATTCCCACTGAATTCTCTCTCTCACACAAAAAAAAAAAAATCTCCGGAAATATTCTCCATTTTCCACATTCTGGAGGTGTTCATTTATTTAACCTTAATTTTGTTAACTTTTACAAAAATATAACCTAAAATAACGGGTTATTTTATTAAAAATAATAGGCCTAGTAAAGAAAATTATAATCAAAAAATGTTCTTTTACTTTAAAAGATTATCAGTCAAGTCACAATTATAAAAGTAAGACCGGGGTTTAGTTCAATCGTACTGCTCGTTCCCGGTTTCGGACGCGAGGTTCCTGGTTCAAGTCCAGGCAGTGCTGATCTTAGATTTTCTTTTCCTAGAAGCTTCTGCAGCTCACTGAAGAATTATGGGCAGTATTGTCTGTAATGAAAGAACGCTGCCCAGAAACCGCAGTGCACTGAGAAGGCTTCGGGCGCGAATGACTACAGATATTGATCCGCCTTGAAAAAAATTAAAAAAATTTCAGATTATGTGCATCTTAGTTTTGCTCAAAAATTTTCAAACACGAAAACTTCTTGCAAAGCTAGTTAGAATGAGCAAAGTTAGAGAAAATTTAGAAAGTGCTTAGGCAGAACCTTCATTCACTGGGCCACGGATCAATTGCCCCAAAAATCTCAATCGGCTTTCAGGCACATCGAGAATATTTTCTCGAACATATTCTGAGGAAATAACTAAAAATCTCTTTTGAAGAGTGCCATGAATCCTTTGTATTGTGGCTTATTTATGAATATGATCTTTTAGGTTTCTGCGGCCATTTTCATGGAAAACACTTGAATTTTCTGGTTGAGATCAGTGATTTGCTGGAAAGTTTTATTCATAAATAATCAGACTTTGCTAATATATTAGTTTTTACTTTCTTTATTATAAATAAAACAGGAAAATTCTAAAGAAATAAAATAAAAAATCTGGGTTTCCGTTCGCTTATTTAAAGTTTTCTTCTGAATATAAACAGTCTCTAGATACTGAGAACCACTGCAAATTCTTTAAACATACTAAATTATCAATAAGATCATATACTTGTAAAATCATCTGAAGATCAAGAAATATCTCGCGGGTATGATGGAATTTTCTCTAGCTCACTATCACGGACCCCCTCTCTCTCTATCTTCAATGCATTGCATTAATTTTTGCTATACTGCATGAATCAAAGCATGCAAGGGAGCCACAACAGATCTTACAGATGCAGTGAATTCGGCTTTGAAATCATTCTTTGGACTTATCAATAGTCGCCAAAATTCAAATACAATTAAGATTATTAATTAAAAAAAAAAACTTACATTCTATCGATAAGTTCTTTTTCATCGAGTGCATTGGGCAAATCACGTTTATTACCAAGTACTAAGACGGGTATTCCCATTAACTGAGGTTTATCAAGAAGATTATGTAGCTCATTACGAGATCCTTCCAATTTATCCATATCTGCAGCATCCACCATATATCTGAAATTATAATTGTTATATAAATATAAATAAATACTAATATAAAGAATATTGGGAGTCAATACTTTGACAAAGTAGCTTTGACGAGTTTGGCTGATATGTGTAAAAATGGGCAAGTACTGTATGGTTCTTGGATAGTTCACTTGTCCATATATGCATTCCATATTCCATTTCCACTTTCCATTATATCGTCCTATTATTTTGTACATCATATGATCCATTCATTTAATTAGTCTCTATATTCATAGTACACCAAATTTAATAAAACTCTTGAACATGAGCACGAAGTATGAGCATAAACTCAACATTTGGGAAGGTAATATTGTATTAACCTCTGCTTTTCGCACTTCATCTTTAAACACTAACATATAAAAGATCCATATGGGATTTTTTCCTTCCACAACAGTACTATAACCTGGATTAATATTGAACATCATATCATTAAAAATAGTCCAGTAAATTAATTAAGAAAACTTACAACATGAAAAAATCTGGTGTGAAACACCCTCACTACTTTCTCTTACTGCAGTTTCAGAGTTATAATTGATAAATTTTCTTCAAACTTATAATTTTCACTAAATGTTTACTTGACTTCAATTTTATATCAAAGGGAGAATATAAATATTATAATAAAATGACTTTTTGGGGAAAGCAAAATCTCCCTCCCTCACCCTAAACTTCTTTAAAGTAACTTTCTCGGAAGAAAGCTTCAAACAAACTTTTGTTTGTGACCTATTATTTAATAAGTCTATATATTCATAGTTAGTATACCAAATTTAATGAAATCCGTCGATGTTTTCGAGGAGAAAATCGCGGAAAACTGAAAAAAAAAAACTATTTAGTACTACTTCCTATCAACCATTATATATATATGCATTTTCCACTTTCCATTATATCGTCCTATGCTCAATAGGGTTTCAGTCCGGTGATTTGTGTATGAGTATAGAGACGTCGGCATGTATTGTACAGCAACCATACTTGAACTTTATGGACAAGTGTTTTGGATCATTATCCTGTTGGAATAAAAAATCCTTTTCTATATTTAATTTTTTACCAATTGCATTGAACTTTGTAATGAAAATGTCAATATAGCCATCTATATTCAACAAAGGTGCAAGTTGCCCACACCCCATCAGAACACAACACACTCCATACCATAAAAAAAAACCTCCAACCTCCAATATTTCCGGTTGCTCGCAAAGATATTCGCTACTACACTTAGATTGGCGCCTTTCATGGAATACTCACTTAACGAAAACTCGACACGCTATGAAACTAGACACCTTCTTGTTAAACGTTTATTTGACAAACTATCTAAATTAGACATGAAAAACCAAGTTCTCCTTCACAAATCCATAGTAATAAGACCAACATGGATCTAAGGAATGCAATAATGGGGAACTGCCAAACCGATACAAGCCATACAAAATAAGAATACCTACCGTCACGCAATGTGCCTAATATGTCACAAACACGACGTTACATACTGACCTAAATATTTCATTCGTAGACCACCTAACCCAACAACTTTACAAAAGATCCCACAATAAACTAGGCACACACAACAACCCACCATCACTAACATGTTCTCTCTGACCATACCTGGGAATCATCCCAAGAGTTTGAAACGATATTGGCCAAAGGACCTCCTGTCAGAGAAAGAAGAATAACCTGTCCCAGCATTGGTCACTTCCCTCAATCGAAATTAAATAATATAAATAATTGTAAAAAAAAATGAATACTTTTGATAGAAAACTCTTTCTAAAAATAAAATAAGGAATTAATGAATAATCCAGATCTATTTTTACTTTTTCTTACTCCTAGTAAGAGTAGGTACTGCAATCGTGTCAATTTTTCGATATCGAGTTTTCACAGAAAATAAACATTCGCGTGTGTGTGAACAGCATAGCTCAAAAATGAAGAATCACATACACATTATTAAGCTAAAACTTTTATTAGAAACATTCCTCTAGGAAAATTCATTTAAAGTTGTCTATAGAGAAGGGGTGGGATTATGTTTTCCTCTAAAAAGAGCTACTTTAGTTTATTATACAATTCCATCATCTATATAATATTAACTAGAATTAAATATGTTATCGAAGAAAATCGGATTGACCGAACATGCATTTATACTGAACTTATCCAGATTTTGGCGACTTTATCCATAAAATATCGGCAGATTTCATTACACTTTTAACACTATGCCCTTTTTTTCGAGAAAGTTAATTTTAAGAAGTTGGGGGGCGGAGGTTATACATAGTTTCGTCAAAAAAAAAGTTTTATTAAGTTTAGATTCTCTCATCTTGACAAACTTGAAAACAAATAAATCATTATAAGTTCGAATAAAATTTGTCAGATATAATTCCGTAAAGTGCAAAGTGATCCACACCAGATTTTTTAACTGCTTGGAGGTTTGGCATTATTTTTATGGAATTCAGGCGAATATAATCCATGTTTTATTCAAAAACACTTTTTATAAATTTAATTCCAAAAATACAATAAAGCTTAATTCAGCACATCATTATGAGTTTAAATTCAAACTCCACATTCTTGGGAGTTAAACTTGTAAAACACACGTAATTTCCCTTTAATGAAAACCAATTGTTTATAAGATTAAATGAACAGTAAGTTCATTAAATTCGTGAGGAAACAAATGTGGTCAAGTATCCCAGGTAAAAAGTTTATATCATTTTTAACTTTGCAGTTGGCAGGAAGCTAAAATTGATAATCTGGTCTTTTCTTCAAAAGAATAAACAAACCAATATCTATTTTAACATTACTTACACAATTGCGTTAACCCCTCGACAATAACGTTCCCACATTGATCTAAACCTGGGCTGGCCACCAATGTCCCAAACTTTTATAGTAACATTTCCTTTGGTGATCTTCCTCATGTTGAAACCCACCGTTGGAATCATATCTTGGCTAAACTGGCCTGACTGAAACAATTCATATTAATTAAGTAGACAAAAAATAATGGCCAATCAAGAAATCATTTAAACACAGGGCTGGTTGAGTTATATAATATATCCTGCACACATACAAAGCTATAACATAAAACTTTTTATCAATTTAATACTTTATTGAGCATATTTTACGGCTATATTGATTGATTCCATCACTTTTAAAATGTTCATTTTTTTTTTTTTTTTTTTTTAAGGAATTAAGGGAGTTTTGTAAAAATTACCTGTTTCTTAAAACTTCGCAAACTGGTAAGTTCTCTAGAAATGTATACGTACCAATTGGCTATGATAAAATCGCAAAGTAGAATAAAGTATCTACTTTAAATGAAAACTAATCATCACGAAAGTTGAGTACAAGGAAAACAGTGACAAGATTATAAAATAAAGATGGAAGTATTTATTTTACAAAGTTTAATTATTCTTTCCGACCACTACATTTATGGAAAATTTAAATTTAACTTAAAATCTAAATTTAATTCTTATTTTCATTTTAAATCTATAACATACGCATTGTTACACTAGTTCCTATGTGTGAATAAACAAAAATAGCACTCTCAAAAATTAACCTAACCAAATGATACAAACGAAAAAATTATTCGTCAGATTCATAGTTTAGACTCACAGGTCTATATCCACAGTCTTTTTACCCCATCATTTAAATTAAATGGTTAATTTTAGTCAATTAATATTTTCTATTTATCAGAAACAAAGTGTGACCCAAATAGAAAGGATTGCGTGTGGTGTTTTTAAAATGGATCTGAATGGTAAAATGCATACTGTGCCGATTCGGAGGCACTTTAATTTTCATGTATTGCTTAACTTCCTAAATTTTCGATCTTTGTCTGTGTCTCTCTTAAATAAAATCTGATGTGAAATCTGACCTCTAATTGCATTTTTCAACTTTTAAATAAGTTAAATATAAATACAAAATTTATTCAAACTTGTAAGTTTAAATGTTTAGCTGCCATTAACGAAAGGTTTGCAAAGAGGGGGGTATTTACACCATCTCTCTCCCATATTACATGTAATATACTGATATGACATTTTAGAGGTAAGTCGTGCAAATATTCTTTAAAGTCATTAGGTACAAATAATCAGCGAATATATTCAAATGCTGTCTAAGAGGAAACCTCATGTCATTTCCTGGAACAACCAAAAAATCAATTTCGTGAAAAAATGTTTTAAACAAAAGTCCGACTTATAGGCCTACATATCATTTTTAAAACAATTCTGATTAAAATTGCTATTATTTTATTGCCAAATTTAAGAAAACATCTGTGAGCTGTTTTGTGCGAAAAAACAATCATTAATGTCATTCCATTTGATGAATTCCGTTAAAAAAATATTCATGGCTGCGCTACCTAAACCGATTACCAAGTTTGAGCTTTCTGCTATATTGTTGTTGCTGATATATTTTATCCACAATCACTTCTATAAAATGTACTACATATTCTACATAGAAAAAGAGAGAGAGATAGCACGGGAAGGACTAATATAGCCATTATCTCTAGAAGCCAGAGTGAGTAGAGCCTGTCCGCAGGGAGGCGTTTTGTCGCCATTGTTGTGGACGTTACGAGCCGTGTATTCCCAGGCTGAAAGCTTTGCGCGGTTACTAGCAGGAACTATGTGAGGAGTTGGAGGCAGACATAATCTTAGGCCTGCCCTCCGATACAATGACTCCTAGATACACTTCCAAAAACCCTTCAAAGCCTTTATATAGACAGGGGGGCATGGAAGAACGGGCCGCCAATTTTAGGTGAACCTATGTGGTACACAGGATAGAGGAAGGAGTGGGAGCCGGCGTATACGGAGCCATCCGTGATGTGATAAGGCTAGCCACAGTATTTCAGGCAGAGTTAGTCGCAATTATTACCTGCGCCGCCGAAATAGGAATCGCTCCAGGATCGTCATTTATTCGGATTGCCAGGCTGGCCTGCGATGCCTAGATGTACTCAGGGAAATTAGTAGCCGTATTAAGGTTTTCTTGGTTTGGTACCTGGGCACTCGGGTCACAGGGGCTATGAGGCGGCAGATTGCCTAGCCCGGGAAGGTTCCATTGGAGCCCTTATTGGACCTAAACCAAGATGCCTCAGGAGTGCATCCTAGAATATGGATGCACGATCGATTCAGAGAATGGTCGGCTAGAACCCCAGGCCAAAGGAAGGCAAAAATGTTCATTCATAGCTATTCGCCCAGGCTAACTGCAGAATTACTCCAACTGACCGGGGGAGCCATAAGTAGTTGGCGTCCTCATTGGCCATTGAAGACTTAATAAGCACATGCACCGGATGGGCCTGGCAAAGGATAGCCTGTGTAGGTTTTGACAGGAAGAAGAGGAAACAGCACTGCACGTTTTGTGTCACTGTGAGGTGCTCGTATGGCTGAGGTTTCGCCTCTTTGGAGAGGAGAAGCTGACGCCTATAAGCCTCAGCCAAGGCCCTGTCTCGGGACTATTAAGACTAATGAAACAGACAGGACTCGAGAGGGTGCTCTGATGGGAGGTGCTCTTAACCGACCACCTAGGAGCCTCCCCGGATTCCAAATTTCAAATAAAGGACAGGACCGGAGAGGAGATTCCAATTTATGGGGTGCCACAGTAGACCCTTAGGGGTCGCGTTGGCGAAGGCTGAAGAGCCAGCCATCCCATAGAATCTAATCTAAGAGAAAGTAAGCAATAGTCTGTAAAGTAAAAAAAAGCAGATAGTCTGTAAAAAGCATGGATCCAGAAATCGTATAATAAAAGTACACGAAAGGCGACACCAGAAAAATGTGTATATAAGATTCTGTTATGTTTATTTCCTTAATTCGGACGGTATCGGGTTCTCCTTCATCGTTAGATCTGGTTCAAGTTCTTGAAGAGAATTGACTTCCATCTTCTAAGTTTCTGTCCTAAGAACTGAACTAAACAACAGATACAAAATACTAAAAAAAATTCAAGACAAACGTTCGAAACTTACATTACATAACAAACGACAACTAGATTATTCTCTATTAGCCCCTGTTTGGACTTACGGAATCGAACTATAGGGGCAGCCAGACATTCAAACCTTTATCGCATTCAATCTCTACAGTCCAAAATCCTTCGCACCATAGTCAATGCTCCCTTCTACATTTCCAATCACACCATCCACAACGACCTTAAAATTCCCGTCGTCTCCGCGATAGATAGCCAAGTCCCGTTATCTAAAGTTCCATTCCCAAATATCCTCGCATTCAAACCCAATTATCCAAGAGCTCTCAACCAAAATTCTCCCCTTCAACCCACCACGTCGATGGCCTCGCGATCATCTGCTTACATAATCAACTATCTTGTAGGTCAGTTGTGGTACTCCGTCCTTAATGGTTTTTACGCTGGATTTGCAGAAGGTCATGTGTGCCGCGACCTTCAGCCAACGCACACATTATTCACACCTAATCTGTTTTACTTATTGCATGTAACATTATGCAATTGTAAAAATCAATAAAAATGATAAAAAAAAAAGTTTCTGTCACACATAACTTCTAGTTTATGTAGTGCATGTTGTGTGTGACAGTGGAAGTTACCGTCAATAAATGGATCTGATGAATCAGACTCTGAAAATGAAGGAAAACCCCCTGCCAGTCAGAATTAACAATAAACATCCTATAGGGGATAAAATGGATGAAATATGCTCAGAAGGGTAGTAAATATTTGCAGATGGAATACAAAGCCAAATCTATTGCGAGCTGAAACCTCAGTTGTGGCTATAAAATGGAGATTAGATTACATTGTCGGACGGGGAGAGCGAGCCTCATTCCATTACGACCAGCATTAAGGGGTCTATCGTGGACCCCTAAAATCATAGCACATCCTTCAGCTTCGCCCTCTCAATCAGGCCTAGCAAAGCTGAAAGTGGCTCCATCATTAAGCTCGAAGCTTCGGGATTGCTTGTCCCTAGGTGAAGAAACCTTGTCCTCATCAGGCCGGGACTCTCACAAAGGATGTGTACCGGGGTTTCCTCCTTGGTCCCGCAGAATCGGCATACCGCATTATCTGCAAGGCTATAAAATGTAATTTATTGGTAAGTGGGGATAAGCTCGGGTTACCCAACCCAAGTAGGTGCAGTTAGCAATTTTACTTAAACATCCGTATCTCTGCAGCTCTTGTGTATTGCATGTTGGAGATGCCATAAAATGAATGAAATATGCTCAGACAAATACCCACTCGTCTCTTGGTGTCTCTGGAGAACCAGAAACATCTTAGAAAATATCAATGTAAACAATAGTTATGTTTGGCCGTTGTTAATTAAACAAGCAAAAAATTAGTTGGCTGGGGCCAAAGAAGAAACTTATTTTTAAAAAAGCTTTTTATTCGACTTCCGGACACCCTGGTGTCCTCCTCAGGAACTGTTAAGGACGAATGGAGAGTTAAATCTTAGAAAATAATTTTAAATTTATGGAGATTAAACATGTAAATCGAACACTCTAAACTTTCTATTTCCATGGTTGGTCCTAAAAAATTTAAAGTAGCTATTATATTTTCTGTAGCATCAGCGACCCCTAAACTAATCAAATGTTCAATAACTTTGAAATTTTAATATAAAAAAATTCGTACTAAAGTGGAAAGAATTTCTTAAATAAAGATATTCTCCCAAAACTTATAATTAAAAGTAAAGCAATTATTTATTATTATGTTCAAACTATGTTAAATAAAAAGTTAAAAAACTCTATTTGAATTATTTATTTTTTCTTCAACCTTAGATACAAAGTTATCACTAAATGAGGTGGACACACCAAAAGTGAAATAGTTAATTTAGAAATTCGCTTTACAACATATTATGTATAACGTGATGATAGTGTGCATAATTAATAATGACAAGGTATTTTAAAAGACTTCTTTTTAACAAATTATTTTGCACAGAACAGATAAAATGGCATATTTCAGTTGAGATAATATAATGATTACCAACGTATTTATTAATTTTTAAAGGCCACATCCGATTATTGAAGATAGGTTATTTATACTTTATCTATCAAGAATAAGATTGTTTCCTTTATTTGTTTTGTGTAATATTTAAAAAAAGACAGTATTTGACACAATAAACATCGAGCAAATTAGTATCATTTATCAGTCTCATTTGGATTCACGTTTTACTTCAATGTATGCAACTCAGCATATTGAAATTCATAAAAAACAACTAGAAACAATCTAATGAAAAATAGTAATTTAAAAAAATTGTGTGGTAATGTTATTTACATAAACTATCTAAAATGTCGACCAACTAAACCTATTTACTCCTGACGAGGGTCTTTTCTAATAAATATAATTTCTGATGACTCATTGGAAAGTGAAGGAAAACTTGCAACGGGGATAAGGCAATTGTGATTTAGTAACTACTGCATTCCACACTAGCGTTAGAAGTAAATTACATGTCAACAATATTTACAAAAACAAGCCTATTGACAGAAACTCTAGAAATGTTTCAGAAATTAATCAATTTATAAAAGTACAATACCCAACAGAAATAAACCTCAAAAAAGACAAACAATTGAATCACAAAAAATTTAGGAAACGTGATAAAATCGTTTTTAAACTGATCTTTAAAGAAGTTTAAAAAAAAAAAAATACTTACAGCAATAACATTCACAAATGTGGTTTTACCGGAACACTGCAGCCCAACTAAGGTAAGTTCCATTTCTTCTTTCCAAAACAAACTTCTAAACCAATCCAATATACGATTAATTAGAGACATCATCTTGAGAGTTTTATTTTATGGGCAGCCCAAACAAACGGGTACAACCCTTTTTTAAGAATGAAATCTAAGACAAAATTCGCTCGATGTTGAATAGTTTTGGAAAGCAAGTATTATTTTGCAAGTAAATTAGTGATTATAAAAATCATTGAAACATCACATCTGCCATAACTTATCACCTGCAATTCAGCAAGCTAAGCCGAGCTAACCCTCTGGAGTAACATCAGGTCTGACAACATAACAAATGCAACTTCTATCTGCTTCAAATAATCAATTCTTTTAAACTTGCTTATCAAACATTTGGATAGAAAATTAATCCATGATAAGCAGTTGGATATAAGGTAAATGCATTAGTTTGTGAAGAAAATTTAATTAAGAAGTTTAATGACGGAAGGACTATTTCCATTTTTTCACAAATTAAATATTACATTCAAATTTTTCTCCTATTGATACTTTCAGTTTCGTAATGAAAAGAAAAATTCAAATGAAACCCAATGCGAGAGCAACTCAAATGAATTGAATAAATTTTTCGATTTATTTATAAACTCATGTATACGTTTAACACCCTCCCCTCGCAAAATTATTATTTGGAGCAATTTAACTCATTTCAGTAAAATATGGGTGCTCAGGAAAACATAAATATATATGCTTTCTGAGTTGCTATACTATTAAGCATTAACAACAATTATGTTTTCACGTTTCCTTAGTCATGAAGCTGTTTGCTCCCATCCTTCAGAAATCAAGATTTATGTTAGAAAATTTTTTTTTTTTGCTTATTGTACTATACAACTTTTAAAGACTGCTGTTGACTTTATAGGCAACTTAGAATGAGATGTTTCTTAATAAAACCATAGCTGTGAAGGTGAGGCTGAATTGGGAATATAATAGCCTTAGTGTCAAAGTCCAATTTATCAATCTATTCAGGAATTTGAAAAAATTAAGAAGCTAAAGTAATAAAATAGTGATTTTTTCAAACATTTTATTTCTTAATATACACTTTTAAATATTTTGGAATTTAACATCAGTTTATCATTTTACTGGTACTAGTTGTCCGCAAGGGGTATCTGTTACATGCAGTTACTTGGGGAGTAGCGACCACACGGTTTACCACAGCTCAGTACTCCATGCACTTCGTCAGAACCGTACACAATAGAATAGAATGGGGGGGGGGAGCCTCATTCCACTGCGACCTACAAATTGAGGTCTATTGTGGAACCGTACACAATACACTTAAACTATATACCCTCTACTCTTTACAGACAAGGACAAACACAGTAAACAAACTCCCGGGTCTCCCGTCCCTAGTTAATTGGCCTAAGCTAAGGGAGAAGGAAGGGATTAATCTATGTAGCGCGCCGTACTAGCAACGCATTTGTCAGCTCTAAATTTACTATTATTTGAATACTCCTTAATCCTGAATGTCCCGGGTTCGAATCCAGCAGGTGTCCTTTGATTTTTTCTTCCTAGGAGCTCTACAACTCACCGTCCGGTGATGGGCACTGTTGTCTGTAGCTAGAGAACACTGCTCGGAGACTGGTAGTGCCCTGGGAAGGCTCGGGGGGGGGGCATAATAGTGCAATAATCCCCTACAACAATCTACTGGAACTAGTTTAGTAGAAAACAAAATAATTTTGATCACTGACTGGATTTTGGTGTTAAACGTATACATGATCATCTATTGTATACGTACATACATTAATAGCTGAATAAAAGAGGATCTAAGATACCATGTTTTTTCTTTAATTCTGACCGGTTCCAGATTTTCTTCTATCATGAATATTCATCAAGTTAGTGCAAAATTTGATTGATTTCCACTCGACCGTATCTGACACACAGTATATCAAGTGATTTTATCAAATACTTATGTAGAAATGTTTGAAAGAAACTGCAAGTTAACTTTTAATATAAACTTGATGAACTCTGACGATGAAGAAAACCCGAAACAGATCAAAATTTAAGAAAAGAAGCAAGCTACAACATTAGATATGATTTATATAAATAATAGTTACGTTTGGCCGTTCATAATAAAAAAACAAATTGTTGATTGGCTAGGGCAAAAGAAAAAAACTTTTGAACTTTAAAAGTTTATTTATCGACGTTTTGATTCCTTTGGTGTCCTCCCTTAGAGTCTGATAAGAAGCGGTACAATTTACCAGATATATCTAGCATATATATATACAACTTTGAATATGTGGATGAGTCCGCAATGCTGGATAACATCTAGTATTTTATCCGTCGCAGCATCAACAACAAACCCACAAGAATGAATTAACAGAAACATTACGTGAAGTGAACTCTCTACACGAACTTGGTGAATCTGCTGTGACGATGGATGAAAATCCGAAACCGGTCAGGAACAAAATGAATATGCATGCTACGACGGATAAAATACCAGAAGAACATCTTTGCTTAGAATTTTACTTCACTTGTCAATTTATTTAATAAGTTCATTTTCCTTTTGTCTTTGAATAGCCACATTGTCATAATTATTCAGATTTCTAGATGATATTATTATAATTTTTGATACGACATACAGAAGAATTAGTAGTCGTTATAAACAACATAAGTACTATTGTTATATTATTTCATTAAAGGTAAACAGAAACTACTGAGAAAATATTATAATAAATTTGAATTATAATTTAAAACTAAAATATTCTTTAAAAATATTTATTACAATTGTTTATGCTAAGCTGTATTATGCAGTTAACAATTACATTATATGATATTCCAGAAACTAACTCATTTCAGTACCATATTCTATAATATATAATTAACATATTGTGCCTTTCATTAAATCGTCTAAAAAATTTAGTGAGACTGAATGAATTACTTTTCTTTGATAAAAGGACTAATCAATCTATAGTACACATTACGAATAGATAACTTTATACACAAAATATGCAGACATATTTTCTTTGAACAATTTTCTCATAATTTGTTGCAATATAATGTTTTAATATTCATGAAACTCATAATTTGAATGCTGAGTGTATAGCTACAATGCCAAAACTCAAGTTTTCAAATGTTACCTCTTTAAAACCAACTTCTGCAATCATATCAGCAAATGTCTCTTGATCTGGAAACTGTCTAATCGATTCTACTAAGTATTGATAAGATCTCCAATCTCCTGACACAATCTGTCCCATTGCAGGTATAACCTACAGGAAAACATTATTAAAGTCAATAAAGAAATAATAAACAATAATAAAGATATTACAATAAAAAGTATGAAGAAAAGGAGTCTCACCATGGAGCTTATTATATGAGCACAATGATACAAGTAAAAAACCAACACCATGACTTAAAACATAACTAAACTTTGCTAACTATTTTCTTTGGAAACTCAAATTGATAAAGACAAATGACCAAAATTAAAATACCTGAAATGAATATTCATCATAGATTTTTTTAAGAAGTGGATTATCGACGTGGCTAAATTCTAAACAAAGAAATCTTCCACCAGGGCAGAGTACTCTCTTTGCTTCAAGCAAAGCTTCACGTATCCTGGTAACGTTCCTAATACCAAACGCAATTGTGTAAGCAGTAAAAGATTCTTCAGGGAAAGCAAGTCGTTCGGCATCTCCTTCAACCCATTCAATTTTGCCACTGAGACCAGCTTTCTTGGCTCTATCTTCACCGACTCGCAACATTTCTTTGTTTATATCACATACTGTCACTCGGCCAATCATATGGTTATTTTCAAGGTACCTGCCAGCCGCAGAAAAATTAATAATGGTACCTGTTGGGAATTTAAGGTAAAATATAAAATTATAAAAATAAAGAGGTTATATAAGCAAAAAACCTATTAATACTAAATCCAATATATTACGTTATTGCAGATATATCTCAATTAAAATATTTGATCAAATTTCGAAGTTATCGTTTAAACGTTATTTTACTGAACAAAAATTCTTAAAGCTCTTCCTGTGAAAGTTTTATAGAAGAATTGAAAATTTAATTGAACAGAACTCTGGCGGCTCTCCTATAGTTTAAAGCAAAAAAACATGATTCATATCAAAAGCTTCGTGCAGGCAAAAGTATTTCACTTTGTACCATTTCAAGCTTTTGTAATCATGTACATATACGTTAGATTTACAAACATATTTGCATCAGATCAAAAAGTAAGCTTCTTTGATTCAAGCATTCTACTTTTATGGAAGTAGTGGATAAACAAAGCCTATAAGCCCGTATACAAAGTTTAACTGCTGTTTAAAAGACGCCCAGAAATATCGAATCATAATTACCTATGAAATCTGAAAGCTATGTCTCCAGTTCCCCCTGCAACATCCAATAGTTCTGTGCCGTCAGTAGGGGACAAGCGTTGCATGAACACATCTTTCCAATAACGATGCATTCCACCACTCATCAAATCATTCATTAAATCATAATTATTAGCAACTCGATGGAAAACTTCATAGACTTTCTTACTTTTTTCTTCTTCACTTACTTTTTCAAAGCCAAAGTGTGTTTCATCGGCCAATGTTCTCACACTTACGCTCGCTATTGCATTCCCTCGCCTACTCATTAGATTCAATGTGGTGCGTAAAGCAAACATTCCTTTTTCCAGTTTGGGGTAACTTAACAAAAAAAAAGTACAAACCATAAATCACTTGATAGTAACCTTCCTTAAGGTTGGAACCGAGGCTTCCACAACTTCAAAACGAATAGTGAGTTTTTTCAAATATTATCTTTTACATACTTTAAGTTAAAAGAGTCTATTATTAAGACTAATTTAGATCATTTATTTATTTTTTTTAAGAGCCATGTTTGTTCTACTTTATATCATTCGCCCAAACTGAGCCTATTAAGTAGTTCGTTTATAAGTTTTGGCTCACAGCTAAATATTTAAATTTAATTACCGCAATAACTTTTAAGCATTCAAGTTTTGTACATTCATTTTAATTTTAAAATTCCAGGCCATTACAAATAGTTTCTCTCCCTCTTTTAGCATTTATTCCTTGGTTACCGTAGAGGTTCAGTTCCAAATTTTTAAAATATGGCATACATCAGAATAAAAGTTTAAATATTGATTACTTTCTTTGTAACCTGCTAAGGTTATATGGCTTTAGAAAATAATTTATTATTCTAAAGATATTTTTATTTTATCGTAAGCATTAATTTATTCATTGTACAGGAGGTTTGATATATGTGAGTGCCAAAATGGATGCAAGTGGTTCGTATAGAAAGATAAGAACTGGAACAAAACAGTATTATGTATGTAGTAAGTGCAACTTTTCTTCTGAAAGTGAATATAACGTTTCTTCTCACTTCAGACTAAGTCACGTGGAGTTAATCAAACAAAGCAAGAATACTCTCTACAGGTCAGTATTTAGTTGTTTAAATTTTAATATCTCTTTAGATACCAGCTTCGCTGATGGCAGATGGTCTAGATTGTAGTGGGAGTGGCTATGTAGCCAAAGCCACTATGACTCTTTTCTTAATCTGTAGTCGCCCCCATAGTGTTTGTACATACAACGTGCACTGTTCTGTGTTTGTAAAGTAGGCTACAACGGCCTTAATAGGTTAAACCCAAGTGTTTGCATCTTTTAACTATCCCTGACAATCCTAAATGTATTGTATAAGACGGATGAGGATAGTGAGATTCGGTCTTTAAAAAAAAAAAATCACTATTCTCTGTGGTGTTGCAGTGTTTCCATCTACTAATTTTTCAAAAATAAAATGTAAAGTGTCATGTTTTGATGTTTAACATTTCTTATTTTTAGCCTTGATAAAGACAATATATTTGTTGAAACATTGGCAAAAATTTAAGTTTTTTTCTTTTTAAAGACCGAATCTCACTATCCTCATCATTTAAGAACGTTCGAGAAGAATCTTCCGTATTGTGTAAGGTTGGGATTGCCAATGAGTGTGGTGATCTTCTAGAATAGGTGGTTTCAATTCCAGATGGTCTTAGTCTGGGATGGTCGCCGGTACATTTTCTTTCCTGAAGAAGTGACCTCGCTCCTTTCTCCTGCGTGAAATGCTGATTGTTTTTGTTGATTCTCTAATAATCTATATGAATGCTTACATTTTCCCCTTTACTTTAGTTACTCAAGGATATCTCAATTGTATTTGCTTGTACTATCTGATGATAGTGAAGATTTTGTACTAAAAGTCTCAAGTCGAGTGGTTTTAAGGCTGATTATGAAATTCTGATAAATTATTTTTCGTCAGGCTGAGGAAAAAGAAAATTTCTGGTACAATTTAGAGTTAAAATTGATATAACAAATCTGAGAGGGTTGAAAACAATAGAAAACTGAGTTAAAAGTAATTCTTCCCAAATATAATTTTGTTACTGTAAGAGGAAGTATGTGAGAAACAATCGATTTCTTGTTTTTAGATACTATTTTCTCTTAATTGAAATTAACATAGAATCAGTGACAGAATTCGAAAAGTTGAGTATACTGGGGTTGCAGCGATTGTAAACAATTATCTTAGCTATCCTAAGAATTCGATGAAGTTCAAGCTAAATGCAATTTGAAACTTTTGCTACAAATATTTCTTGTATAAAGGATACTGCATGCATCGTTAAGGTTTTTGTATTGCAAAACTTCACAATAAAAATTTGAGCTGACAACAGTTTTAATGCAGATCTAATTCTGCTGAAAGTAGATCAATACTCGCACTGTATGTTATAAAATGTAACGTTAAATTGATACTGAATTTAAAGTTTTGGTTCACTTTATCCAAATTAATCACAACGAAATTCTTCTATGTTAAAACAGAGGTGAAAGTAAAAAATATGATGTAAACTCATTATTTAATTTAATATTAACATTTAATTAAAATATAGCTACAATTTGAAATAGCATAAAGATGTAAATATTATATCATTTGTAATTATTTAATTTACCATCTATCTTTCATCAGCACTCGCACTGTATGTTATAAAGTATACGTTAAATTGATACTGAATTTAAAATTTAAAGTTTTGGTTCACTTTATCCAAATTAATCACAACGAAACTCTTCTACTTTAAGGCTTTGAAACTCAGTTTATTACTCTAAATAACCCAACCATAACCTAGATATATTTTTAGGAAGAAATTTGAGGAAAAAATCAAATTCATAATAAAAACATAAATCACTTATCTGCAAAGTTTTGTTTGCCTCTAATAATTTGTGATTATATATAATATGAATAACTGGCAACGGAATAAGGATTTCGGTTTGATGTCTCCGGCAAACACTTCATACAATGACATCCCTATTTGTCTATTGTAGAATGGAAAGAAAAAAAAAGACTTTTTTTTATATAAGTAGGACTTAAAAGAGAATCTGTATATTAACGAAACCAATGATTTAAAATGGCTAATGTGACCATATATAAAAATATATTTGCTGAACTAAAGGTAGATGAGCCAACACGGGTCTAACCAAAAATCTAGATGTACAAGGAACAAAAAATTCTAAGCTGTACAGTATTATTTCTAAAATGCGCTTAGTATTTCTGTCATAAAACGGGGAACGAAGTAGATACACTAATAATCCAAATCTCCGCTGCAATATTTGTTTCTTTTGCACGTTAGATATTTCACCTTTAATTAAAGCCCTATATAATACAATTAATGAAGCTATATCTACAGTTAATGATAATAACCATGGCTTCCAACTTTTACGACCTGCAAAATAGAGAGCCCCTAAATGTGCAATCGGTTTAACAATATAGGCTGCTTCTGCTATCAATTCCAGATCACTTAATTCTTTGTCAACTTCATTATTACAAGCACCTTCGACATCACCATTAGGTTGAATGTAAACTTGTCTAACGCTGCGTACCCGTCTGCCTGATTTAAGAACATAACTGTATGTTCTTGGCGTTTGTTGAGATGTACTAAGATAGTTCACATAGTCCCGTCTTACATGTAAAGGAGGATGGGGTAACAACCCTTCTTTATATTTCAGCAAAAGTATCATTCTTCCTGAAATAAAAGTACCATATTATTTTAAATCATTGAAATTTAATGGCAGTATAATACTAACGGATATGATGCTTCATATCATATGTAAATAAAATAGTACCTGCACATTTAGCCATCTGTACAAGACTGACAACAGCCCATTTTAAATTGTTTCCTCCAAAACGAAAACTACTAGCTCTTGACAGACTCAAAGCTGCCAATTCTAAACATGTTTCACAATATTCCAAAACTGTTAGCCACTTCTTTATGTGTTCGGCATTCGATAAATTATGCTCATTCTTTTGAGCAAAACTTTTGGCCAGTGCAGATAAATTATAAACAGTAGAAATCAGTTCTGATAAAACGGCATAAGGGCTTACTTCTGTAATTTTACACAAGTCGTCCATTCTGTTGACCCTATAAATAAAGTTTCAAATTTGAGACATTAATTAATTAGATGTTTTAGATATTGAATATATTTTCCTCGAAGAACTAGAACTTGAGTGAGACCTCTGTAGATTATTTTATAGGATGAAGATTTAAAAAAGTACGTTTAATTTTTGAAAGTATCATTCAATTTGTCAAAATCTTAAAGTGTCTAGTCATTCTAGATTCAATTTGAACAGATATTAAACAAATAATGTTTTATATTTATTAATAAAATACTTAATTGTTGCATTATTACTTTTGCTTAAAAATGAAATGTAGTTTAATGTTTTTTTTTTACTGCAGCAATTAGATTAAAATAAAAAAACTTACTGTGCATAAAACAAGATGATAATGAACCAACAATACAAGAACCTCCTATTAGGAAGGTTATATTTCGTGTTTAGAGTGTTGACTGCCTACTATTCAATTGGGTGAGAAGAGCCGTCATTGGATAGCCTTTGTTGATTAACCTTGGATCTGAAGTTCACTATTATAATTTCCCTTATTTTGAATTCTCTCTTAGTAAATGGTTTGTCTGCATTTACGTTTGAAATTCTGTTCTTCAGTATATTATTTGTATTCAACTGGGATTTAACAATCTGAGATCATAATGTTCTTTCTTTGGAGATTTATATCATATTCCCCATGACCCACATAAAAAATCATTTTTATTTCAAAAAATGCATTAGTCAGCACTACATCAGTACCACGTCAATTTATTTGCAATAGATGTGCAAATTATATTATTAAAATCATATTTACAAGAATGACAATCAACACCCTATTAGAAATCAAGTTATTTCTTAGGAAACTTGTATTGTACGTTCTTGATTCTTTTGTAACATATACTTTGTTCTTTTTAAATTATATACAAATATATTCTTTGGGATAAAAATATTGAAATTACTATTATTACTATTTTTTTTTGTAGTTGTTCAGAATGCAATTATGAAATTGCTGACAAACGACAATTACTTGATCATATGCATTCCTCACATCTTATAAGAAGGAAGTAACCCTCGACACTTTAAACCTGCCATAGCAAAGATAATCTTAACATTCTGTCTTGCGGAAATACTACATAGCAATAAATTATTATTTTATTGTACATGTATTTCACTTAGACATTTGAAGCACTATTTTAATTTGGATAAAAGAAATCAAACAAGACTTGTTTTTATGTCATGCTCATTCTGATTAATCTTTAATGTCAAGTTCGAAATACAACTTTTACATCTATGGACCAAAAGTATGTTACTTTACCATGAATTTATGTTCCTATTACTTTATAAAAAGCCGCTGAAACTCAGTCACTTCAACGGTAGCTAATTGTTCAATTATTTTTTTTTATGTAAATTATTTGTATAAATTAAGTAGATAATATGTTAAAATATGTTTGTTTAAATGAATAAATGTAATAAGTTCATCTAAAACTTTATTCAGATTGAAGTACTGTAACATGTTATTCTGGAGTCCTTCAATCAACCCAAGAGCAATTATTGTACAGTTTTAAGATGAGGACCTTTGCGTATTGCACAGTTATGCCTTTAAACTCAAACTTTATGAATAAAAAAATTGGGTGCAGATATAGTGTGCGCTCTACCAACCCTAATAAATCTAATGCATAAAATTTGTGCTCTACTCCAGTAAGTATAACCTTCTCTTTTCCGGAGGCTCCGCCCTCCACCACCAAGAATGGTTCCACAACTCGTTGCTAAAAATAGAAAACCTTTTTTTTTCCCTGGCATCAGTTAGCACTATAA
This sequence comes from Triatoma infestans, assembly GCA_011037195.1. Lineage (NCBI taxonomy): Eukaryota > Metazoa > Arthropoda > Insecta > Hemiptera > Reduviidae > Triatoma > Triatoma infestans. The sequence continues at coordinate 2,140 of JAAEAF010001165.1, read as the reverse complement.
GCCAGTACACTGTTACAGATATATCTTAATTATGATTGAGAGGTATTCTATTAATAAAATGAACTAACTCTTCATATGCTTTTCTGTTTTTTAAAATATTGGCGTATGCCACATTTAACGGCATTAAACAATTAAATTTTGAAACAAAGTGTCTCTGTTCTGTGAGAAAACCCGTTGTCCGTTTAAATTCGAAAAAAAGTGGATCACAGTTCTGTTTCCGCGGGCTTATCGTCATGAGGGACGACCATAAGTAAAGTTCAACCGTGACCATAAATGTTTCGAAAATACTAGTTTTATTTTTTATTTTTGTGGATGGTATCCATTCAGATCCAGAATCATGGCGGTAGATGATATAAGAATCATGAAGGTAGAACGCACACTAACCAACCCCCAAAATTGTTTTATTTCATAATGCTTGACCTGATAACTTAAATTTATAGTAACAATGTTGATTCCTGTTGCAATCTTATTGCTAGTCGAGCTGATCATACTAATCGTAACATATGTTCCTAATTTTTATATATTTATATTGTGTATATTTTAAATAAGAACATTCTGGATTAAAAAAAAAGACTGAAATTGTGTTTTTGTTATGTAATTTTTTTTACACTACTTTGTATCCTATTTTTTATGTGTCCTATTAATTAAATAAATATTTTTTCTTTATCAAACAATTGGTTATGGTTTTTTTGTGTGTTGAACTCTCCATTTTACAAATTGTTAATATTTTATATTATTCCTCCAATCGCAGTAACGTTTTTTAAGTTTGACTTTTTGTGTTTCGTTTTGTACAGTCTATATTGCGCTCTCTTAGAAATAAATCAAATACTCAAGACATTTTTGCAATAACTTTTTATCTCACCTGTAATAAAATTAATCTGTATTTCTAAAACTGATTTTTTTAGTGGAACTAATAAAAAGACCTTGCAGAATCCAGTTGTTGAACACTATAAAAAAATTTTATGTTATAAGAAGAATAAATAAGCAATTTTTCAAAAGTGGTTAAGAAGTGACGAATTGTAATTTTGCCACTAATTTTTTATACCAATTTTTGTTTGTTTGCTTTTAATCTCTTTTTAGTGAAAGAACATGGAACGAAATGATATTTTGAAAAATAATTAAATTTGTCTACTTTTCAGGCATCCACATTGACCTTAAACTCCAGTTCTCTTTAAAGTTGGTTTACATACAGGTATGTAAGGAAATTGTTTTAATCTATTTTCCAAGAAAATTGATTTTTGAGATCATTTTGAGGATTGTTGACTTTGAAAGTTAGGCTTTCTCCAAGTTGGAAATTGAGTAACGCAGCAAGAGAAAGCCGTGTGAATATTTCATACTGTTTTTACAATCTCTTACTACTGTAATAGATAATATTGCACTTATGCTATATAATATTGCTTTTCGAAAATTTTTGTTGTTTTTTACAGGAAATATATATATTTGTTGTATAATTCGAAGCCGTTTGAGTGCGAAGAACATGTTTGAACGAATGGTCTGTATCTACTACATAAATCAAAACTGATTAAAAGGGGAATCCGACAAAGTTATCTATCAAAATCGAGTAATCTACCCCAATGATTTGTTTAGTCACAGAATATTTACTCTGTTGTATCACCAGGCCTTCTTGTGTTAACTGCTCTTAAGCGGCATCAATGGCCACATCAGAGGTATCCACGGCAAGGATTAATTTTGCATTATGTATAGGATGAGTGAGTAGCACAGCGTTAGAGAGATCTATTTTGGTCTGCTGGAATGCCTCAGTAGCTTTCACATTCCAGGGGATGATATCGTTGCTGGTCTTGCTCTTACTTTGCACGAGGTCATTTAAGGCAGCTTTTGGTAGGAAACGCCTGTAATGATTTAGGACCCCTAAGAAACGTCTTAGCTGCTTAACAGTATGTGGTGGTTTATATTCGGCAATGATTTTGACTTTTTCGGAGGAGGGATGTATTCCATTTGAAGATATTTCGTAACCAAGAAAGGTAATCATCCAAATTCACACTTGGATTAGATTAGATTCGAACGGGAAGGGCAAGCCTCATTCCACTGCGACCTACATTAAGAGGTCTATTGTGGATCCCCTAAAATTATAGCACATACCTCAGCTTCGCCCTCTTAATGGGCCTAGCAAAGCTGAGAT